>PPHD01031521.1:0-10044 GCA_002909625.1 Bambusicola thoracicus | reverse complement strand
GTACCATATCTGTCACAACACCTACTTACTAGCCACACACAGAAAAGCACTACTCTCAACTTGTTCTAGATTCCCATCATACAATTTTAAAATATTAGAGGTAGTTCCTCCAATCTTCCTCTGAGATACAATGTCAAAAGATTACCTCTTAGAACTTAAGACCCAATGAAGACAGAGATCTAGTTAAATCTTTTCGCTCTACAAGATACAACTTTTCATCCAGGTAGCTCACAAGAAACAAATACTTTACATTAAACCACATTATGAGTCTGAACCACAAGTCACAAACAAGTCATGAAACCCAAAATTCTAATAACAGCAGGAACCTGATTAAGTAAGACAGAAATAAACAGAAAATCACTACCCACTATGAACCATTCCCTAAGATGAAACAGAATGTTTCACCATAAAAGAAAATCCAGCAATTTGTAGGAACCAAAATACACAGAATAGGCTAAAGAAGCAGCTAAAGAAAGCTTTCTCCTACCTTGCTTCATACAGACTCACATCCTATGACATCAGAATTTTCTGTAATTACAGGCAACACATACCTTCTATCAGCTTTCATTTGGTGCACTTTTAGTAATTCACACCAGGTATGGACAATTGACCCCAATCATGTCCAGCTGGCTTTTAACTCCACCCACCAGGACCCAAGAGATCAGATAACGGAGAAGGTGAATTGAGGCCTTTTATGGCAATATCTTGAAACAAAAGTATAAAACGTGTGAAAATAAGAGAATGGGGAAATCTATGATATTTTTTTTTATATTCCATCCTGAGTGTTTGTTTGTTTGAACATGAGCACAAACAGACTTGTGGGTTCAGGAACTTTCTGAAATTAAACTTGCTACTAGCTTGAAAAAAGAAACTGAAAAGGGTTTACTAGATACTGAGAAAAATTAGAAAATAAATCCTTCTTTGTACATTTTGTTTTGCATCCTGACCTTCCCTTACCTCTCTGTTCTCAAGATCAACTGAGCATACAGAACTGCTGGCTTAGGGAAGGTGTAATTCTCCTGACCTTTATACTTAACTAGATATTACTGTAGAAGCTTCCAAATAAAAAGCCAGATTTATGTTTTCCTCTAACCATGGAAATTTTAAAACCTTCTGACAAGAATACAGCTTTCAAAATTAAAGACAGAAATTGCAAGAGCAAGGAAATGTTGTAAACTAAGCATACACCACCTTTTGAAAAGTATCTTTTCCATAACTCCATTCTGTTTTTTTTCATCCAAATTCTGATCACTAAGGGAAAGCCTCTCCAGTTCTGAACAGGAAACAGGGGCAGAAGGAAGTATCAACTCTGTATTGATGCCAGTACTCTTCCTTCCCTCTCTCTACATATTTTTCTGAAGTCCTTTCAGCTAAGCTGTGATCTTCACACAGTAATGTGAAAAGTCACTCAAAGCATATGTGTTTGAGTCTTACCTAAAACGCGCATTTCTGATTGTACTTGATAAAGAACTGCTATTTGAATAGCACAATTTCTATGAGAACAATTCAGCATCGCTCATTAAGACCGATCTTTAAACTAAACTGAACTGATGCTTCAGAGATTCTGAACCAATTGTAGCTTCTTTCTATAATGAAATTTGTACTTGCTCTTTGTATGTAGTATTTTAGAAAGTCTGACTGAATTGATGGAATAATCTGCTATGAAGTGTGTATCATCTTGCTTGTGACAGGCTTATTTTCCAGACCAGAAAAGCTTGGCTTGCAAATTGTGGAAGTCTTGATTCAGTAAAGTGAAGAATACTCAAATATGAATTTGTGTGTTATGATTAGTGAAAGAAAACTAGATTTAATAACATTCACTCTCAGTTTTGATGACAAATAAATAAATCACTCCAGAAGAAATATAAGTAATTAGTAATTCATAAGATTGCTGCCAGTGACATGTGTGGTAAAGTAAGAATAACAGTGGAGACACTAGAAGTGAAAGCAAGGTACTGGTCAAGTTCACTCCTCCAGCAAAAAGAAAATCTCACAATGTCTGATCAGTTCAACACTGCCCTTCAACCAAATACCTCTAAAGAAACTATTTTCTATAATAAATAACTCACTTTTAAAAGCTCTATCTGATGCTGGAAATTTGGGTGAAGTAAATGTTCATCTGACTTTAAGTAGAGACAAAAGACATGACTCAGACCTCTCTTTAATAATTTAAAGATGTTCTACTTTCTTTAGAAGCAATGTCATTTGTTCTTTGCTTTGTTATGCATCTCACAGGTGACCTTAAGGCTGTTTCTCTATGTATTACAGCTTTCTGTGGAAGGCTTTTTAACTCTTTTCTGGCTTCATCTGTGAAACATTCAGAAACAAAAATTGTTACTTGTAAAATGAAATACTCTGTGATTCCTGTACAGAATTTTTTATTTAAAGTGAATTCAGAGTTGAATCAATTGCAGTTGTAGAGTTTATTATGGACAGGTATGATTTATTCTATTGTTTTGATCACAGACTAGTTAAATTCCTTTGTGTGGGCTCAATAGTTACTAACCTCAGGAAGACCTGTCCCTGTGTAAGAAAAAAATGAAGAAAAGTACATATAGAAATATTTGATTGCTGAAAGCAAAATTTATCTGCTTCTGGAATGAATATCAGAAGCTAGAAGTATATCTTTTTGTTCTGATTCTATGACAAGCTCTCAGAAATTCAAATAGTACTATAATTAATTGGGAAATAGTATGGACAAATTAGTTGATAAACAATAATAGGCAATGTCACAAGCTCCTATTTGCACTGCAGTAGGATATGAACAACCTATATTTTAAGAATATAATTTTCGATATCTGTGATAAATTTTGGGAGTTGGTTTGTTGTCAAACATTTGTCTTTACATGGTTACTACTTTCTTTGTGAGGTTGTAGCAGGACCAGAACATAACTCTGAAATTGATTAACCAGTCTATGTATCCGAATACAAAACTATATTGGGCTTTTTGCCCCCTTTTTTCTACAACCTTTTTTTTTTCCTATCACCTATTTTAAGGTACTAATAGTAGTTGCAAATTATTCTTTTTAGCATTAAAGCAAGGCAGCTATACAGCTGACAAATCAAACTGTGTCTTTTGTTACTGAAAAGTTAGCCATCTTCAGTTGACAGGCATATGTACATCAATCTGAAATGCAGTTCTTTGGTTTTCTTCTACTTGAAGACTGCTAGGTGTGTTTTTTTTTTTTTTTTTCTTTTTGTTGTTTTTGTTTTTTCTTTACGAGAAAATGTCTTAAAACTAGGAATGCTCTTGAGAAATCTCAAGTTTAAAGTCTGTACCTCAGCAAAGATGTAGAGATTTCCTTTTTTAGACAACTTCTAAAAAAAGTTTTATTTAACTGAGAAATAAGCTCTCTTTATTCTCTGATGGGATATGGAAACATGTTGTTGAGAATCTGGAGTTGATTGCATACATTAACTGCTTCTCACATTACTTTTTCATGCTTGAGCTCCTATTTTAATTTGAAGTCAGGGAAAGGTACCAAATTAATTAAGCAACATTCCTTATAGACTGGAAGTAGATCGAATACTTTCATAGCGGTGATTCCTAGTATGACAGTTATTGCTAATAAACCTTGAGCTAAGAAAACATCATAAATGTTATGGCAGGGTAATTTCTTTCCATTAGGAAGTGACTTACATCTCCTGTGTGATGTATGAGCATAACAGATGTAAACATGGAATCTATAGATATGCACAAGTTTCTTTTCATGGTATAAATGTAATTTTGACTTTTCCTACAAGTTTGTCTTTTGGAATAAAAGTAGCCTTGTCAGGATATCTCTTCATATAATAACTAAAAGGAAAATATGAAATATGTATTTTTAATTCACTCTGAGATCCTTTCAATGTCCTTTGAAGTTTTAGAACTCAAATATTACAGAGTATCCCTTTTAAAAGAATAGCATTTCAAAATCTACCACCAGATTTACTGCAGCAGACAAATTAAAGAGACAAAAATAAAAAATAAAATAAACAAAAATAAAATTTTTCATTAGGATATCTTAGCTGCTAGTGTTGAAAGCACAGCAGCTAAAATGCTCTCACATGAAAACTTTTCTCCTTCTGTGAAACAAGCCTTCTGTATTTCAAAAGTTAACCTGAAGGAGCACAGGGAGAGTCAGGTTAGCCTTGCAAATGAACAGGCTTCTACTCTTTGTAGGAAAAAAATGTTGTTAGGTCTTGAATAAAATTACCAGAAAATTTTACACTTAGAATATGCTTAGGGAGCCCGTCCTCCAGACTGTAGCTGATTCTAGTTATCACTTTCAGTGTCATGCTTTTATACTAGCCTCCACCAAAACAGTTTTCAAATTACATATTTAATTTACTTTGCAGCCTGACTGGGCTAATACAGTATTTGATATTAATGGTTAGAGGCTCCATCTCCCATTGATCTTATGAATTAATAATTTCAAGTGTTCTGCTTGTGCTTTAATTCACACAGCAAGGTGAGAATGCTTTTTGAACCACAAATAACTGTATCACTGCTTGCATTTTTGACTGGATTATATTTGGGGCAGATGTACCACTGCAGAATATCCCTGGAAACAACAGCAAGCTTTTTCCCCTTATTACACAGAAAATACATACAGGTGCATTTCTGGCAGGCTGTGTTTATAAAACATAGTGTCAAGTCATCCATCAGGCCATCTAACAGCTGCCACAGCAGGACCGTGTGCCAGTTCTCAGGAATACTGATATTTACTGTGTGTTCAGCCTCAGATTTACTGTGCAGAGAACAAATGGAGGCACAAAAGGTTTCAGTTTCTCTCTGTCCTTTCTCCATTTTTCTCCTTGTGACACTGATCTGTTAACAACAACAGAAGATAACAGACATCAAGGCAGGTGGAGCTGACAACTGAGGGCTTCAAGGAATTTTCCTTTGGAAGCATAGTGAATAAAATATTTCTTATAATTTAATTCCTCCTGAAAACATTTCATGAAGCAGACAGGTTGGCCCCAGCAGCTGTGCCTGAATGGATCCCAGAAACTGCCAGGCCAAGTGCTCCTTTCCTCTGTGGGGAGTTCCCATGGCAATGCCTTTAGGCCACGTCAAATGAATGGCAGATACACATTTATTTTCCCCTTTTGTTTATTTCCCCTCCTCCTGTGCCAGTTCAGAAAGTGTTGCTCTCTCATCTTTGGGACGCTGAGAATTGCTACTGGGCTACCCAGCTCCATTTACTCTGTTGTGTTTGAAAGACCTGTCCTACTTCCCCTGTGTCTCTGGGGTGTCTGAATTGCTATGTCCAATGAAAAAAAAAGGCAGGAGAGACTTCCAAGAGTACAAGTTGTGAGGGTAAGCTGCTAGCCCAGAGCTGTCTCCAGCTCAAGCGTTTGGAAAACAGCTTGTTTCAGGTTTTTTAATATGTTTGCAATTTTCCAAGGAGTCTGGCAATAATCATTAAAGATAAGACGTAGAGCACAAAATGTAGCAGCTAGAAGGATGTCTGCAGAATTCTGGCAGGCACTCAGTTTTGTTGTCAGTGATTTATGCTCTGATGAGAGCGATCGTTGCTCTGGCAATACTTGGAAATTGATGATGGCATATATATTCAGCAATTATCTGTGAGAAAATAGTTGAGACCTGGACGAATTTGTTGGAGGATTTAACAAAAATTTCATTAAAATCAATCTGGTATTTGAGAAGTAGCTAGCTTTTTCTTTTTGCAGCATGCTGCTGTACTGGGAAGAAAATTATGGTGGTTGTCATCTGACAAATAACTACTGCGCAGGCTGTAGATTTAGTGAGAGCATAAATACACAAATATAGAGTAAACTGCTTATTTTGAGCCTATCCTCAGCCATTGTAAAGTCAGAGGGTGTCCTTTCTAATCATGGTGGGCTTTCACTCAGGAGAGATGTGTGCAGTCTGGGCTACAGGATACTGCTAGGGCAGCAGAGCTGATCCTGCATGCAACAACCGAAGGAAGTGAAAGTTCTCCTACTTCTCTTCTTGGGGCTCCTAGTGAGTTTATCTCTGTAGTGAACCATACTTTTTACTTACATCAGTATATGAGACTCAGAAAGTCATTTTGAAAATTATAGAAAAATGAAAAAACAGAGGATTAGGAGTACCCTGCTTTGCAGTGCGTCTCAGTGACTGCTTCAGATAAGTATGTTGATCAAATCCATGTGTTGCCCAACTAAACAGCATGCAGTTCCTCTATCTATGTCCTGTAAGGATAGACAAATCCCATTCTGAGAAGAAATCTGTGGATTTTTTTTTATTTTTAATTTATTTAGTTGCTGCCCAGAGTTCGTTTTTGTTTTTTTTTTCCAACTTGCAGTTGTTTATATATTATTGCGTAATCTTCGTCTTTTTAATCCAATTATCAAGTCAAAAATTGCTAAGTTTGTCCTGACAAACAATTTGCCTTATAATTATGGAAATATCTGCCGCTTCACAAAAAAAAAAAATAAAAAAAAATCGTCATACGAGAAGCATCCGCTCTGGTTCTCCAGTGCCTCAACCTTCTGTCTGTTGCTGTTCCAGCTACAGAGCGCACTTGGCACAGCGCAGCACGTGGAAGAGTTCCCTTCTTTTGACAAATGCTGTGGATCAAAGAATTGCTGTGCAAAGAAGATTAAAAAGAAGTTGATGATAAAACAAATGCTAGCAGTGCAATAAAGATCACATGTACTCTAGACCGCCCATAATAATGATGCATATCTGTATGATAGGAGCATCTCACAACTATAAAATGCCAAACATTCAATTTTTCTCATACTGCACATAAACAAAAACTTTTTCTCCCAGTATAGCTCAGCAGAAGTTCTTCTATTATTCATGTATGAACACTAACTGGAATGAATAAAATACTCTCATGCAGAAACAAAACTAATGAATCATGCAGTAAGATTTAGGTACGAGTGCTTAGGCACGCTATCAAATTACCAGGTGTCAGCTGATTCATGAGCAGCATACATACATACACTTGTTTCACAGGTTATACAGAGGTACTAAATAAACGTAGTCCTTTGTTACAGGTTGCCACAGAATGTGTTAATTTACAAGTTTTCATCAGATCTGTTTGGAAGATTTTTAATAAAAAGTACATTTTATAGCTTAATTTTGAGGGAAAATAAACATATATTTTTCTGAATTTCTTTAGATAATTTAACATTTTTAATAAAAATACTAATACTAGCACAAGTAACTCCATTTCTAAGACCAGTGTATTCCTCTATACTACATCTGTCACCTGTTTCTGAGAATAATGTGCTGCTTACTTACATGGCTATTTTGAAAAATAGCCCCTTAAAATTTTTATATTTTCAGTCAAGCACATCCTTTATTCTCACCCTCCTGGTGATATTCACTACTGCTTAAGATCTCTCGTTATATCGTGTATAATGTATTAAAATGCCTCAAGTATTATTTTTGTACCTTACATCACGGGGAATTCAAGTGAGGTTTGAAACCAAAGGCTCACGAATTAACCACAATATTATTAATACTAACGTTAGTTTTAAGTCTTATTGATTTCAGATTATTTATTTATTTATTTATGCAAACAGAAAGTTATCGGCACAAGACAGTTTACATAACAGATGTGAAGGATACTTAACAGATCAAGTGCTGTGTTTGGTAATTTGTTTCTTGATGGTGGTAGTGGGTTTTTTTTGTTTTTTGTTTTTTTTTTTGTAAGGAATAGCAAAGGTTCAATACATTTGCTATGTTTTGTAATACTGAATTTTCAGAAGAAATATTTAATTGGCATTATTCTTGGTTTTGATTCCTAGGGGAAAGAATAAGTGAAGGTTTTTTTTTTTCATATATTAACATATATATTAAACTTCTTTTTCCCTGAAATGTATTGGTTGGGTATCTTTTACTTCTAAACATAAACTGCTTCAGTCTTTTTTAAGCTTTACTGGGAGTGGTAGATATCTTAAGCAGCTGAATGTTGTGTGTTACTCTTATTGTTCTAGCTTTCTGGAAATACTAAAAGTTTTATTGTTATTACATACCTCTGGGCTCTCTCCAAGGCCTATAGTAACCAACTGAAAGATTCTCTGCTACATATGCATATTTTTTCATGCTATAAATTAATGCTATAGGCATGGAAAAGCATGTGACTTAAACAAGGTAAGCAGATTCTTGAGTACCTGTAAACATAAAAACATAATAATCTGTGTCTAGTTTCTAGTCTTTTGAAGAGCATGGAGCTGTGTCAGGATAAAGTCCAGTTGGGTGTTAGGTAATGGCTCCTCACCAGAAGGTGATGGGCATGAAACAGGCTCCCTAGGGCAGTGGATGCAGCAATGATCTGCCTGAGTTCTAGTCTTTGTACAAGGCTCTCATACATAGGGTTCAAACCTTGGATCAGAAAACTGTTCCACAATGAGCCCACTAAGAAACAGATTTATTAAAAGATAATCACAAATTCATTTTATAGATGTGTCCCATTCCTTTATTTTACTAGTGTTTTTTTGAGCTAGTTTAATTCTTTACTTGGCACTTGTTTATGGGTTTAGGGGAGTGAGGGAAAAATTGTCTTCTTTCAACTGGCATGCTGCCTTTCTTTTCCCAATGCAACTAGAATATGCAAAGTATTTTTTATTGGCCCTTAGTCACAGGTTGTCAAGCTGCTGTTAAATCCTCATACTTTCCTGTCTCACTATTTTTCCATAGTTTGCAAGATGAACACTGCTTTTCAGCATCTATGTTTGCTTTTAAGGTCCAGATTCATAAAAACAGTTTTTGTTCTACATACAGCTTTTCCATAAAGTATATTTACATGATGTTGAATGAATTATTTTCAAGCTGTTGAAAGACATTAAAGAGTCATGTATCTTTTTCTATAGGAATATGATATTACATAAGTACTAGCATTCTCTTTTATAAGTGAAGAGACTACAAAATTATCAGTTAGTATGACAGAACCATAAATTCTTTCTAGCTTGCAATGGCGTACTTCATTTCTCATATAGTACCTAATAAAATACTCTCATACCTTACTGGAGATGATAATAGCTTTCACATCAGAAGTAACCAATTGTAAATATAAAGTTTATTGCAAACCTACTGTCAGGGAATATCAAGAAAAAAATGAAATCAAGGCCTTTTTATTCTCACGTTTGTCATGAATGGTACATATTCTATTTCTTGTCTAGTTATTTTATAGTTTTACCAGCAACAACAACAACAACAAAGCTACTTAAAAGCATTTTTAAGATCTCCAAGTTTAAGATCTCTTATGAAGGGAGTCTCTCATAAGATTCATAAGATCTCTTATGAAATGTCCTGAAGTGAGTAGTAATTGCATATATATGTGCCAGTTTGAAGTTTGAATATATTAATGTACTAATATCATTTACTAAGAATAAACAGCTCAGATTATTAGAGGATTTGTGCAGTAGCACGAACAATAATTTGTAACAAACAAATGTAATCAAAATTACTGCAGGATTTTAGCTGCAGAGTTTAGCTTAAGTAAATTATTAATGTAAGAAGATTTGTTCATGGTTTTTAGAAAAAGTCATTCGAGAACATTACAAATTTCAAACACAGATGCAGTCATTTAGTGCTGAAAAGAAGGACAGACCTGAAGTATACAAAAATAATCTGTGCAGCACAACACATACATTTGTACAATTTAGTATATTTAACAACTTCTGACTTAGAATGGGATTTGAAAACCTGCTATTTTCTGGACATAAGTATTAGTGATAGTATAGAGGAAAGAACTCACGATAAGGAGATCTCACTTCTAATATCATCACTGAAAAGTCTTAACAAATACCCTGTCTGAATTCCTTCCTTTCTCTCATATTTGTATACCACTTGTCTAACAGTGCAAGAATATTAAAAACCACGCAATGACACTATCACTGCCTGTGGCTGCCAACTATTGAGTAAAAATGCCTGCCATTGAATCATAGAATCATAGAATCATAGAATTACTCAGGTTGGAAGGGACCTCAAGGATCATCAAGTCCAACCGCAGCCTAACCATAGTACCCTAACTCTAACTACCCTCTGCTAAATCATGTCCCTGAGCACCACGTCCAAACGGCTCTTAAACACTTCCACGG
>PPHD01031520.1:0-10044 GCA_002909625.1 Bambusicola thoracicus | reverse complement strand
GCCATGATTCAACAGTTCCCATACACTGCTACTCAATGAATCTGAACCTCCACTGGTGCAGATTTTGAAGCGTTCAGCATGCAGGCTCTTGTTCATTGGTGGTGAAAATGCAGATGTGTAATGACTGTTGAAAAATAGTGTTTTGTAGCTGAGAATTGGCTACCCTATCAAATACTGTTATTGTGGTTTTTTGTATCCATTGCAGTTTCCATGGAAATAAATAGGAGGCATTACTTTTGGAGCAGCCTATGTATATGCAGCCCAAGACAATTCCATTTCACTCAGTGTGGCCAAGGCAAGCCAAAAGGTTGGGCACCCATATGCTTTATATGTTTGCCAGAGCTTGAAGGATCAGGGCCTAGTAGCTTTGCTATCCATAACCATAATGCCATGAGGTAGTTTTATGAACTCCAAATATATCATTTGATCTTAAAATCATTTCCAAAAGAACAACAATTAGAAAATCCAATTTCAGTGAATTCCATATCGTCTCCCATTTTGCTGCTCAGAGGTATTTTCTATGCAGAGAACCTTCCTTGTTGGAAAGAGAGCAGAAATTTTAGAGGAATCTACGTCTCACACCTTTTTTACACCTGCTGAGGGAAATGTTATCTGAAATAGAACAGTGAAGCAAATGAAAACTCCTTCTGGATTAATCTCCCTTTCTGATGTTTATCCAGCTTTCAGCTCTCTTAAGCTAACTGAAATCTATTATTGTAAGAAAAGAAAAGTAATTCCAATTATGGTTAGTTTCGGAGGGAGTAAGTGTAGGAGGCCATTGCTCTGGAGCAATAGGAATGAAAACAGTAGTAACTTAAATCTAATGTGTGGCTAATGTTAAAAGTATTGTTGCTAGGCACATATTCCACAAGGAATAATACAGTTTACTTACAGGCATTTATGGAATCTCAGCAGTATTCTGCTTCTCATTTTTCTGTGTGTTTGAATCTAGTTGTGATAAAATATTGCAATAATAGCTTGCTATTGCTGTGGGAGATTGTTGCAAATTGACACATCCAAGTTATTTGGAAATTTGCAGTTTGCCAGTCTGTCATTCAAAGAGATTGTGATAAACATGATACCGAAGTACAAATGTGGGACAGTTGTGTTTAATTCAAAAGCACAAACATAATCAAGAAACATTTTTTTTTCCAAGCAGTCATCCTATTCTGTATTGTGTTGTAAACACCTTCTCCAAGTCATGTGTTGAGCAACGCATTGCAGGACATTACATCAAATTGCATTAAATAGCATCAAAATTGCACAAAACGGTTCAGGCAGAAGGCTGGCTAAAAAGCAGCTCTCTAGGGAACAGTTTGGAGGTAGACAAGTCAGCAGTGCACCCTTGCAGTGATGGCCTGAACCTGTTAGCAAGAGTGTTGCCCAGGTCAGGGGAGAGGCCATTCACAACCTCGCCAGGCAACCTGTTTGTGTCTTACCACTCTCACAGTGAAGAATTTCTTCCTAATATCTATTCTAACTCTACCCTCTTACAGTTAAAAACCATTTCCCTTCATCCTGTCACTATCTGCTCTTCTAAGAAGGCCCTCCCCAGCTTTCCTGTAGGCCCACTTAAGTACTGGAAGGACTTCAATGTCACAGACTTTATCAGCCAGCCTATGATATTACTTGTTTATGGCTGGGAGCTATTTTGCATTGAATTCATGACAGATGGGGAGAGGAACAGAGTACTAGAAAAGACCCGGTGGTCATGAGATCTTATTCCTTTCCTTTCTTTGTAGGAAACTACATAGTAAACTAGCAAAATTTATAAGCAACCCCTAGAGATTGTGTTAAAAACATAAATAAACTGCCGATTTCAGTTAAATGCATGGCTCATGAAAATAAAAATAACAATTTCTTCCCTCTGTTTTTCAAAGACTAAAGTATTGTCATGTCTGTGAGAAACAGTGAACAGGGCAGATAAATTACCTACCCCATTCAGTGGCTGTCACGCAGTTAGAAGTGGGCAGAGGTTCTGCTCAAAGGTTCTCTTCTTCAATTGCTGCCAGTTCAGGTAAAGCCATCATTCATAAGTAGTTAAGTCCACACAGCTCATATTTTTTAAATTAATTTTTTTCTCTGAGTTTAGAATGTTCTAAAGGAAAGTTATAGACCTTATATTTATGTGTGTCAACCTATTTATCAGTATCAGAAAAAATAGTTACTTTATTACTTGTTGGTATATGAGAATTTCAATCTAAATGCTTTTCAAAATAGTCTACGGTAAATCAATTTTACTGTGCTTTTTATGGTAAAGTCCTAGTTTTAGTATATACTGGTGACAACTCATGCAATTTTATCAGAAAACCACTAGTATTTAAAATTCTCTTTTAAGACTGTAAAAGACTCCTTTCATTGAAAACATAATATTTTATATTTTCCAGCTTTATAGTTTGCTTGAAAAAAGAATTATGGCTATTTCCAACCTTTGAACATATTTCACAATTTCATAACTGTCTCCAAAGCAAGAGAGAATGTTTGGGCTCTTCTATTTTCTTTGTTTTAGAAATACTAATTTACTGTCTGTCAAAGTGCGTAAAAATCTTCCAGTGAACTCTAAAAAGTCCTCTGCACACCCCGTCATTTGTTTGCATGTAGGCAAGACCTTGGTAATCCGTGTTATCAGTTGATATGTGTGTATGGAGAAAGCTCAAGATGTGGACAAGATTAGATTTAATCAAAAAGGCATTTATAGGATACAGGAAAAAAAAGTATGCCGTTCTTATAAGCAAAGGAGACACACAAATAATAAAGCATCATTATTAAATCTTTAAGAAGGCATAAATTGTAGCTTAGCGTTGATTATCTTTTTTGCGCAGACCTGTCTTTTTCCGGTCTCAAACAAATGTATTAGACAAGCTAAAGCTGTATCCATTTGATGTGATGTTACTTCAGCTTCAATAAAAGCAAAGTTTTCATGGAATGCTGAGACCAGCTAGAAAATGCCAGTTTTTATTTCCCTATGATGTGTGAAACATGAGCATGACATTCACTGTCTTTCTGAGGCATTGTAAGACCAGCTGGGCGACAATGGCATCAGCCTTTGTCTAATTTCATGTAATACGATCTTTGATAACTCTCGGGGAAAATACAACCGTTAGAACAAAAGGGCTCTTCTGCCTCCATTGTGTGTGTGTGATAGAAAATAGGGCTTGAAGAAGTCTAGTCCGTTTCTCTGCCCTGTATTTGTATGAGTGCATCTGCTTCTCTCTTTTAAGAACAAAGGCACACGGACCAAAAGTTAGAGCTCTGTGGCAAGAAAAGACCCAGGTATCGTTGGAGTTTGGTATCTTTGTAGGCTTGCAGATGATCTCTGCATGGTGGTCATGACACCATTGAAGTCTATGGGATTTGTGGACAATGTTTCAAGACATGAAAAATAGTTGCAGAATTTTTTTCATTAGCTTCTGTGAAATGTCTGTTTACTGCTTCCTACCACTTTCATTGCTCTCATTACCATAGCCATCTGGAAGCTTGGAAGTCATGAATATATTTATTGTCTTAATACTCCCACACATTTAAAAGTTATTATCATCCTCATTTACAAAGGTGAGGAGCTGAACCGTGTTTACAGTCAGCTAAGCATAGCTCTTAGTGCAAGTTTACCCATCATCCACGTGCTTTCCAGGCAAGTGTGCACTCAGCTACAGAGGCAGACAGAATCTCATACATTTGCTAGTGCTTGTATTTCAAGCACATCCACAGGAACAGAGCCCAGACTTAGGTTTTTGTGCAGGCCATTGGAAATGATGGGGCAGAGAGAGACATAATTCAGTCCACCAGCAAATATCTCTGGCCAAATATATAGTGTTTGGTTCTTATGACTAAAATTCAGACAGCAATGTGGATATAAAACATGGAGCTCAAAAACCTGTCAAACCTTATTTGAAGATGACCTGTTGTGGTTTGCTCAAGGTCTTAAAGAAAGCTGGAACACAAGAAGTCAAATGTAGATATGTAACACCAAACCATTCATCCTTTCAGCCTCTTGACATGTAAATTCTGTAACATCTTTCAGTCTTGGTCTTCTTTCTTTGATTTCTCTGAGGTCAAGAGCTGGGCAGAATCTCATGATATTTAATTTGGAAATTGTTGAAATCATTGCTGCAGTATCTGAAGACATATATGAAGTTTAAGGTGAGCTGAAGCAATTTTTGAGTTTAGAAAGTCACACAATCATCTGTGCAGGCTTTTAGCAAGGAGGAGGATTAGGACTGAAGTCAAATGCTGGCCCTGACCTGATGTTAAACAAACAGATCAGGACATGGATACAATATGGGATGTGACATGAGAAATTGCTGGATATGACAATGTGAAAAGGTGAACAAATTTCAGGACTGTGAAGGATGGCTGGACCTTGTAGAGATAAAGGTGAAGTTACGTGAGAAATAGTTCAGTTTCACATGTAATTTATAGGCAGCACTGGAGACATGGGGCCCAACAAGATAACCATGTCAGTAATATCAAGTAAAGCTGAGATTACCTAGAAATCCTAAAATTGGGTAAAGAAGCAGCAAACCTGGGACCAGTGGGGAGAAAAAAGTCATTAAGGCTGAGTTTTTTATTTGAGAGGAGACAGAGAAAGCAAAGCATGAGCATGATGGAAGTGAGGATGAAAAGATAGAAAAAGAGATTAAAATGTTTGCAACTGATGCTATCAAGTTTGCCCGGGGATACCTGCTGGGCAGCCCCATGCTGTTTACAATAACATAATCATGACAATAAGACAGATTTTTCTAGCCATGCCACACAAGCCAAATATGCCTCTGCAGTCGGGATGGAGAGCAAAGGATAAGCTTTCCTGTTTTGGCATGGGAGCACTAAAGTAGATTGAACATCCTGGTACTGCCATACTGGGACCATTCCAGGCCTGACAGAGTCACCATGTATTCAAATCTTCTGTACAAATCAAAAAGCAGATCACAGGAGAAACGTGTGAACCAAGGGAATAAAAAAGGGATTGGAGTTACAGCAAAAGTTTCTTTCAGTAATCTCTGATACTAGACAAAAGATGGGTCTTTTTAAAAAAAGTAAGTGTGCTTAATATGTCACTGCAAAAATTACATTTAAGCTAACAATCATCAGCTATTTCATGCAAATATGTAATTTTAATACGTCTTAGGCAGTGAGTTCAAACGAATATACAGAATGTTTAATTTATGCTTACAACTGCAGACTCTTCCGTTCATAGCATCCAAGTTTTTGCATATCTTAATTATTCCTGCACAGTTAGTAACAAATCTCCTTGTAGTCTGCTTTTATGCTTCGGACTGTTTGTTTTTCTTAAGACACGTATTCATCTTGCTACTTCTTATTCTTTTTTAAGACCCTCTACAAACAGATAGGAACAACTTCACATTCAAAAACCATGGTCCTCAATGGAGGACTTCAACAACCCAGATATCTTTTGGAGGGACAACATAGCAGGGCACCAGAAAACAGAGGTTCCTGGAATGTGTTGATAATTTCCTCTTCCAAGAGGTACAGGGACCCAGGAGAAGAGGTGCTATGCTGGACCTTGTACTCATTAGTGAGGAGGGGCTGGTGAATAATGTGAAGCCCAAGGGCAGCCTTGGCAGCAGTGACCATGAAATGGTACAGTTCAAAATCAGGGATGTCAGAGAGGGTGCACAGCAAGCTTGCTGCTCTGGACTTCAGGAGAGCAGACTTCAAACTCTTCAGGGATCTGCTTGGCAGGGTGAGATGGGATAAAGCCCTGGAGGGAAGAGGGGCCCAAGAGAGCTTGTCAGTATTCAAGAACCATCTCCTCCAAGCCCAGAAGCAGCCGAGAAAAAGGAAGGCAGGAAAGAATGCCAGGAGGCCTCCATGGATCAACAAGTGGATCAACATGGATCCTGGACTTGTGGGACAAGTTGGACAAGTTGGACAAGTGCAAAAAGAACATCTACACAGAGTGGAAGAAGGAATGGGTTTCCTGGGAGAACTACAAAAAGTTGTCTGAGCAGCCAGAGATCAGGTTAGAAAAGCTAAAACCCAGATAGAATTAAATCTAGCCAGGGGCATAAAAGGGAACAAGAAAAAATTCTACAGATATATCAGTGATAAAAGGAAGGCCAGAGAAGATGTGGGCCCTCTCTGGAAGGAAACTGAAGACCTGGCGATGAGGAATATGGAGACAGCTGAGGTGCTCAGTGACTTCTTTGCATCAGTCTTCACCGGCAAGGGCTCTAGCCACTCTGCCCTAGCTGCAGAAAGCAAAGGTAAGAACTGGGAGAAGGAAGATGTGCCCCCTGTAAGTGAAGATCGGGCTTGAGGCCATCTAAAGAACAAGGTGAACAAGTCCATGGGACCTGACACCAAGCTGAGTGGTGCAATTGACATGCTAGAGGGAAGGGATGCCATCCAGAGAGACCTGGACAGGTTTGAAAGGTGGGCCCATGCCAAGATCATGAAGTTCAACAAGGCCAAGTACAAGGTCCTGCACCTGGGTTGTGTCAGTCTCAAACACAGATACAGGTTGGGCAGAGAATGGTTTGAGACCAGAGGAGAAGGATTTGGGGCTGCCAGTTGATGAAAGACTCAGTCATGAGTTGGTAATGTGTGCTTGCAGCCCAGAAGGCCAACCATATCGTGAGTTGCATCAAGAGAAGCATGACGAGCAGGTTGAAGGATGTGATTCTGCCCCTCTACTCCAGGGTTGGAAGACTCCATCTGGAGTACTGCATCCAGTTCTGGAGACCCCAAGACAAGAAGGACATCAAGCTGTTGAAGCAGGTCCAGAGGAGGACCACAAAGATGATCAGAGGGCTGAAGCACCTCTCCTGTAAGGACAGGTCGAGAGAGCTGGGCGTCTTCAGCCTGGAGAAGAGAAGGCTCCAGGGAGACATTATAGCACCCTTCCAGTACCTGAAGGGGCCTACAGGAAAGCTGGGGAGGGACTTTTTATAAGGGCATGTAGTGACAAGATGAGGAGAAATGGCTTTAAACTGGATGAGAGTAGATTTAGACTAGATATCAGGAAGAAATTCTTTACTGTGAGAGTGGTGAGACACTGAAACAGGTTGCCCAGTAAGGTTGTGGATGCCTCCTCCCTGGAGGCATTCAAGGCCGGGCTGGATGGGACTTTGAGCAACCCGGTCTGGAGGGAGGTGTCCCTGCCTATAGCAGGGGCTTGGAACTAGATCATCTTTAAGGTCCCTTCCAACCCAAACCATTCTATGATTCTATGATTTTCTTTATTTTCTGCTCTGAGAAAGTGCTTTCTTTCTCTTTTGTATTTACATAAGACCCAACAACATTTAGTGATGCAAGATGGTATCCATTACCATCCAGAGTTTTTTTATGAGATGGAAGCAAATGGTTCCCCTTTTCTGTATTTGAGCTATGTGCAGTGTTTGCAAATCATTGGAGGCCAGCTTTGCTTGAAAAAGCATCATTCCTTTGTTGGAGCTTAAACTGCAAACATTCACCTTTGCATACCACCTGTTCATAGAAGAAGCTGCTTAACGGAATAGTGCTGGTAGTACTGCATAGTTTAGACCTGCAAGTTTCCTGCCTGGGTAAAGTAGGAAACCAATTTTGCACCTAACAAAATCTTTCAAACTCAGGTGGACCATATTTGGGAATTAGCAGGCAGCATGCATATAAGTTCCGTTTTCAAAGAAGTCATCTGTTCGATACTGATAAATATCATGCAATAGAATATTTTACCTCCTCAGCATTTCTTCCTACATTACCCAAGCGAAATCATTTTCTTTCAGAATTACAGATAAGCTAGCTTTTCTTTGTGCCGGCAATAACATCAGTTTTCCTGCCTTATTATCTAAAAGGCAGTATTTATTCTGAATGCTATATAGAAAATACAAATGGTGCTCTCTTCTGTTTGGATCAGCATCTGCTCCAATACAGAAAACCCTCCAGTTCTGTTCAGGAAGTTTTGTTAAGTTCCCTTCCCACACATTCCTATTAGATTTCCAGAAAGAGCCCAACCTTATTTGAGCAATTTATTGTAGGAGTGCTAAAGTTCTGGTTGAAACACTATTCCAGTATCAGACAGATAAAGAAAGTTTGAATATTTTGAAACATTTTGACTAGCAGAAGTGTTTGGAGGAGATGAAGGAATGAAGCAATTGATCTTTCATTGCACATGAAAGCTGATGGCATACTGGGAGTTGTCTGCAGGCTTTCATGGTGTAGTTTTTTCAGATGCATCTTCCAGTGTGTGTGTACTTCCCTCTCCTCAATGGACCAGTTAAGGGCAAAAGCTATGGCAACTTGTTCCCAAGAGCTATAATATTTCCTCTGCCATTGGGAGTAGATGACTGTAAGTGGGGATTTGTTTACTTTTAAGTTGTTTTTCTTTTTTTTTTTTTTTCCTATAGGTATTTGATTTATAACATAATTCCTCAAACTGTGTTTAAAATACTTATAAAATCTTTGTAAACATATTTTAATTGAATTCCTTGGGAAATGAGAGAGCTGATTAAGGTTCACATTAGTCAGGATAGTAACAAAAAGGAAATGAGAAATGTACATAAACACAATTCATGCCATGTGACTTCATGAGAGAAATTCCATACACAACATTGGTAAAGAATTTGTGCATGTGCTCCAGAAAGGCTTCATTGAATCCATCTGGTCTGTTCATAGATAAGTAAAACAATGAAGTAAATAAGAAGATCCAAAGGAATCAACCGAGAATTGTTATTCCCCAGCAGTGGCAGAGTGTATCACAGACTCACGTAGCGTATTCTCTGTTTCAAAAGCAGCTGCACCATTTTTCATGCTGTTCTTATAAGTATAAGAAGATCATGAAGGACATAAAACCCACTACATGTCAGTGCTAGCCAATGGTTTGTCACCCATTTTGTTCATATACCAGGCTGTCCATGGGGACACCACTCTCTGGCTGCTACTCTTTGCTCACCAGTCTCATCTGGTCAGTTTAATTTTTAAAGCTCGCATACTGCTGTTTGTGAATGCTTTCAGTTGTGTTTGTACAAAATTCAAGCCAACCCTCTAAATCCTAGCTCTTAATGCCATTAGGCTAGCTGCTAGTGATAAATTGAAAGCCTGTCCTGGTTGACTGAATGCTCTATATTAATTTCTGCAAAATATATACCATCCTGCTATTTGTTTAGAATTTTAAAGGAAAGCTTTTAAGAAATGGCTTAGAGACAGCATGGTTAGAAAAATAACACATAAAGCAGCACTTTGCTGACACGCATCATCAGACAAGACAATATGAAACAACCTTTCCTAAATGCATATGTGATCAATTTGATTCTTTCTCCTCAACAGCTTGACAGGAGCAAGGACAGGGGATGTCATCAGGGTTGGTTCTGAATGTTTGGGATACAGCTCCCATTTATCAGCCACAGTAGTCCGTGAACCGGCAGAATTTGTTGCTGACTCTTAAAAATTGTGTAGGCTGTTGGATTTCTACCTCAAATTCATTGGGTACTGCATAGTGCTTAAGGTAATAATTTGACTTTTTAGTGTGAAATGTTGCTAGGAAAGCTTAGGACTATGTTATTTGATTGGCGGATATCAGGAATAAAGCAGGATCTGGTATTCATGCTTTTTGGAAGAACCTAGAATGATTACCCACCAGCTGACTAGCCTACATAAATGGGTGTTTGCTGATAGCCTTCAGGAGTTCACTGTCTTCCTGGAGCTTGCATAACAAAAAATGAAACTGCCTCGTGGCACTGGCTTAACCACCTTTTTATGAAATACTAACAGCACCAGGTATGACAAACTGCTTTCTTTGAGCTCTCCAGGAGCAGGGCCAGCCACAGCTTGAGGCATTTCCCAATGATGTGTCAAGTGATCAATCAGTCACAGTACTGATGTTTTCCCCTTTAAGGCATGTGTTTCATCACATGAGAAATGACAGAGCTGCTGAGCTAATCCAAGACAGTTTAGAGTGACATGTATTAATTCAGGACCATACCTAAGTGATATCAGTCCCTTCAACATTCCATTACAGATGCATAACACATGCTTAGATACTTATTTCATTAAAATCTGTTCCGCATATGTTGGTTGCCCCAGTTCTTCCAGAAACTTCCAATGAAT
>PPHD01031519.1:0-10044 GCA_002909625.1 Bambusicola thoracicus | reverse complement strand
ATTGTTATTATTATTATTATTATTATTATGAACACTGGCATTAATTAGTTAGGCTCTGCATAAAATAGCAAACTTTTTGAGCTTGTTGTGCACCTTGACATGTTTATACTGTTGTATCTGAAACATTTTACAGCAGCTATATTTATCACGCAGAAGTAAAAACCAGAAAAATCCCATATTTTCTTGTCATTATACTGCCTGCAGTATTTATGGCATCCTACGCACAAAGATGTATATGCATACAAAAGTAGGGATAACACGCAAAGGATTGCAGAAGAACTAGCTAAACTATTTGATTTTTATACATACAGGCACATGCAGGACATAATTTCAGCACAATGAATCTGTTTCTTAAAATTTCATTACCCAGAATTTCAAATAATGGCTTGCCTTTTCTTTCAAATAGGAGAGGAATTGGCATATGTAGATTTAATGCTTTTGTTTCAGAAAAACAAAGCATCAGACAGAGTTGAAGTGTTGAAGCACAATTTTCTGAGTAGGAAGAGAGTGCTAGTCACAGACAGAAGACAAATGATTATGTGTCTGATTTCTGCAAATCTTGCTTCACAGGAATTGTACAGCCAAGCCAAGTGATGAGGAAGACATGCAAGGGTTAATATGATTTCTATTCCAGCGAGTTTTGCTTGCCATTATTTTCTTTTTCTTTTCTCCCTTTTAACTGATTCATAGCATAAAATCTTCCTGGACACCTAATTATCAAGCCAGCTCACAGTCACAGCTGTCTGCTTGGAGAACCCATTAGATGCAGCAGTTGAAGCCTCCATAATTCCCCAAACTTCCCGGTTGTGAATATTAAGAAAAGATTTTTACATGTCATATGCAATTCGGAGGTGGTGTGAATGGCGTTGGAAATGACGAGCTCTGAATGCTTGTCCATCACTCCATTCACTGGTTACAGGTGGTCTCATTTTCCACTTTCAGATATCGGCTAGCTATGACAGCAGGCACTTAATTTGCATGTTCGACAGACAACAAACGGCCCTGTGCATGTCAAAATAGGTGGTGATGCGTGACAGTTCCTACACAATACTGTCTCCTCTTTGCTTGACCTTTGACCTCTCTGCATGTCTTCTTTCACAATCAGAAAAAAATGCACTTTTTGGCTTTGGAATAAATTTGATACCAAATTGATTATTTTTCTTTCTTCTTTTTATTCTTCTTTTTTCTCCTCCTCCACTTTTAAAGCATGCATGCATCCAGACTTTCATCTTAACAGCTAAGAAACTGCCAGAAGAGTCTCATAAAATTTAAAGGTAGGTAAGGAGCCAGAGCAGGAAGCTGCCTTGTTAAAATTCATTGTAGTTAAATTGCTTGAAAGTTCTTTGTAAATGCAAATGTAACCTTTAAAAGAGACCTTAAGTTGGGTTAATATTTGTTAAAAATAAAATTAAGTTTAAAAAAATCACGGAAGTGCTTTATGTTCATTTTTCCTCCAGGGGCCGTATATCTATCTCTATATTTGCAAGTTGAGTAGTTCAGTGCACATTTCATCAGGACATTCCTGCAGTGCTTTTATGGCTGCTGTGGCTTGTATTAATTTTTAGTAACAAGAATCATGCTTTTTAGCATCATTAGAAGCACACTCTAAGTTTGCAGTTTTATTTGAGTTATATATTGAGAAGTTACTAAAGTGCAAGAATGTTCAAATGTTGGCAGCTCTGTGCAGTTTAGTGGGCTGTTCCATGTTTGGTTCCCAAGGATGACAGCTTTCCGTGTGTGCTGCTTCTTGGTTGAATCACATCAAAGGGAAAACTAAGATGAACTGGACTCAAGCACAGTTGAGCATTGCAGGGTTCACTCAAGCACCTGAATTTTAATTCCAAAGATACGTGTTCCCCTTTGTCTAACCAAGAGTGACCATAATCCTCAGATCTTATCTGAGCTGCAGCTCTTGTTTTAATTAAGAATTAAAGCACAACAGCAGATAATCACACCTCTGGGGTGTTACAAGGTTTGAGATGTGGTTGTGTACCCAATACTCAAGAGTGTGATTATTCCACAATAACCCCACCTCTACAGAGTCATCCTGTCCAGGACCACAGTTATGGGCAAAACAGCAAAATTGTTGCTGCTGGCTTTGAACATCTGTCAGGACCAGTATTCCATAGTGGGCTGATCACATGCAATAATGCATCAGCAGTCTTTTCCTTTTTTTCCTTTTCCTTTCCCTTTTCCCTTTTCCCTTTTCCCTTTTTTTCCTTTTTCTTTCCTTCCTCCCTTCCTTCCTTCCTCCCTTTTTTCCTTTCTCTCTCTCTTTTTCTTCATCTAATCTAGCTAATATTTTCTCTAGACTTAGAAAGTCGTAAGATTTTTTCCCCTAAAATAGTATCCTCTGTGTAGCAGCACTTGGTGAAATGTGACTGATGTGTATCTGCAGTTTTAATTTAAGACATGAGATGGTCTCTGGCATTTAGCTAAAGTGTTTACAGTGTTGTCCCGGCGAGCCTTTTGTGATCTTTTTGCTGTTCTAGACCACCTTGATGTCATTTTAACTGTGACTAATGTCAGCTGACCAGATCTCCTCCTTCAAAGCAGGGAAATCTTTGAACAGAATTGATCATTGAAAAGCTCAGACTCATAAAAACCATTAACAAATAAAATTAATTATAATATACAGCAGAAGAATTCTTCTACCAACATGCATTCCTATTGCTAGCATCATCACAAAATTGATAGATGGACTGACAGAGAAATGTTTTAGGTATCTACCCACCTAAGCCCTAGTTTTGTATGGGGTGGTGGGGAGAGGAACTGCTGCTGGCAGATGAGTCAGTCCCAGTTTTAATTTCCAAGTGATGCTGGGACAGAAGTACATAAGTATGGCCACTCTGTGTGGTTCAGGAAGTTTGTGTAAGTGCTGGTTTCCTTCTAACAGGAAAGTTGGTCAGACAGAACAAGGTGAAGGGGAAGGTAGGACAGTTGTATCTCTTGCCAGTCAGATTGCTGAGAGCTCAGGAGGGCATTTAAATCTCTACCATGCTTTTGTCAGCTGGCATTAGCAAAGACACCAACTGAGGGAACAGATGCTTTTCTTCGAGAGAAACAGCTGTTTGCAGTGGGCTACTCTTCTACAACAACGCTACTACTACTCTTCAGCTACTGACTGAAATGTTAGCTCTGCTCTAGTCCACTCAGAGACTGTTTTCTGATGGTAAATCTTGGACTTGGTAACCAGATGAACAAGTAGGGCTGCAGTAATTAATGATGCGAGAAGGTCTGGGGAAGAATCAGGCTCTTGTGCAGATACAGGCTGAGGCACCCAAAGCAGCTTGCTCTACTAATCACTGTAAGAACAAAAATGCTTGAATTACGGTAAAGTTGAAAGTAAGTAATTGTTTATACTGAGGCAGGGCTGAGGTATTTGTGCATGGCTGGTGGCCAGCAGCCATTAGTCTCTCAGTGGGGCCTACCATCACAGACCCAGCACTCCACTAATGGCCATCCAGGTTCTGGATCACATTTGCTTGAGCTCAGCCAGCTCAGAGCAGCATGCTGTGTAGCAGTCCATCCAAAGAGGGTAGATTAGAGAATTATATCCTTGGAGAGATCAAGGTGTATTCACATAGGGGAGGGGAGAGGCGTGCAGCTAGCCTTGTGACCACAATAGACTGTGTTTTTATTGATTTATTTTTCCCTGCAATTGTCCAGCTAGAAGTGAATTATATGGAATCTCAGCGATGGAAAAAAAAACCAACACAAAAAACCCTACATTGATGTGCAGAGTCAGTTCTTCATCTGCTATATGTATTTTCATATGTACTTGCTTTGGTATGCATCCTGAGGTGCTCAGAATGGGTATTCTGCTTTCTCCATAAAAATCCACAGCTATAGTAAGTAATAATTCATAATAAGATGCCAAATCCTGAATGAAGTCTGACAGAATAGGGGAACTGCTTTGTCAGAAATCCCTTCTTAACTGTTGCAACAACAAAATCTTTATGAAATTTTATTTCTTCCTTCATTTTTTGTGAGTAAAGGGAACAGGCCCAGAACCTGGCTATCCAACACTTACTTGAGTGATTGGTACTTGAAATTCTGCCTTTGCATACGGTTTCCAAGCTTGTCATTTCTCATCCTTGCTTGGCAAGGTGTCACTCACAACGACCCATGCTTTTAAAGGTTTTTGGTGTTGTAGTAGTAGTGAGTTCTGCAAGACATTCTCAGTGTCTGAGGCTATAAGGTAATGACTTTTTTCAAAACTGTGAGGGACCTAGGTTTTATCACTTTCAGTGGAAACAAAGCTGGAAGAATTAGAGAAGATAAACTTAGTGGTGTTAATTCAATTAGTAGAAATTGATACATTTAAGCAATTGAAAACAAGATTAGCTTAATTTATTGTCTCCTTAGATCTCAGGACTGTGGATATAAGGCTTAAAAGCTCTTGGTGATCTTTACTTTTAAAAGGACACCTTCATTGCAAGGCCGTACATGTTAGCACCTAAGGCTCTGAAATATAGTTCTTAGTAGCATTTCATTGCTCCTGCATACGCTTGTATGTGATTGTGTTTCATTGTGCAGTTTTGATTTTCATTAAAAGAGAGTAAGTTTTATAACGATATGGCCTGTTTAATCCAATTATATATTTTAAATGTAAACTTTCTGGATAAATGAAGAGGAAAGGAAAACATGACAATTGCTTATGGACCCTTCTACTTAATTACATCTACCCTACCCAAGAACTGTTCTAATAATTCTAATTTTTAGTGCACTTTTCAGATTGTGTTTTCATGTAACTGGTAGCTTTAGGAGAACCTGGAAACTGTCTTGTTTTCAGAAACAAGAAACTTTCTGTTAACCTTGATGAGGTTCTAGTTTGTGGAAGTGAGTTGCCAGGGCTGTTTGTTCCAAAAAGGTGATTGCATTCCCTAATAAACAAACAAACAAAAACAAACAAACAAATAATAAATGTGTATATATGTGTGTATATATATAATGTGGTAAAAGCTAGTAAAATAGAATGGATTTGCAAATTGAACATGATTTGAACCCTCGTAAGAATGTTCAAGAAGCACTTCACTTTCCATGTACACTGTAACACAATTGCATCTCATTTC
This sequence comes from Bambusicola thoracicus, assembly GCA_002909625.1. Classification (NCBI taxonomy): domain Eukaryota; kingdom Metazoa; phylum Chordata; class Aves; order Galliformes; family Phasianidae; genus Bambusicola; species Bambusicola thoracicus. The sequence continues at coordinate 4,969 of PPHD01031519.1, read as the reverse complement.
AGGTTAAAATATATATCCTTTTATGAGATCTGGAGTAGGCAGTGTTTGTCTAGTGCTCATCTCAGTGGAGCCCAACATCTTGAATAACTTTCATCAGCAAGCACAGTGTCAGCCTCAAAAGCAGGCCTAAAGTGTATTGCTTCATCAAAAGGAAAGATTGTTTTTTTAAGTTTCTCTAGCATAGCTGAGGTCTGTTTTCACTAGCTAAAATGATAACATTATCTCCACTTGTCTTTATTTATATATATGCTGCAATTAAAGGAAGTATGTTTGTTCCTCTTTCTTCTCTTCTCAAAGTATTTGACATAAAAACCCTGAAGCAACAGGCTCAGTATATGAAACCTAATGTATAACCACCTTGGCCAACTGAATCTGAAATAAGATCCAGAATTTAAGTAGGAAAACGACTGTGGAAGGATAGGACTTATTTAACACATTTTAAAGTCTTGTGCTAAATTTAAATTGACTAAGATCCTTCTGTAATCAGGAGACAGAGTGTGATTTGTTCTTGGAAAGGGTCAAAGATACCTGAGATAAATCTATCATCATCTAGTGAAGGAGTACACTCCTGTCACCACTGTCTCAGACTGGTTACAAAACATTCAGATGGTCATGTCTTGCACATATTTATTTTCATTATAAGTACTTGGTACTACTGTGTAACAACAATTTAAAAAAAAAAAAAATGTCTTGAACAGAGTATGTGAGAGTGTTTACTGTTATTGAATCTGAACAATATGTCGGACTTCTGTGGCTCAATTTAGGGATTTAAGTGAAAAATGTGAGAGATACAATCACAAAATGATTAGTAAAGGTAGAGCAACAGACTTATAGGTAGTATTATTTCAACATATCTTCTAGGGTTTTTATGGTATCAGAAAATCTATTGATGTCTTTACTGTTATTCCCAATGGAGATGGAGATAGAGGACTTCTTCCTCTAAGGGCATGCTCCTTCTTTCATGAAGGGAAATAGATGTAAGTTTTACAGACTGCTCTTTCCAACTTGAGATATGACTTTTTCACTGCTTACTCCAGTACTGTGGCTGACTAACCAAATTAAGAATATATAACTTCAACAATGTTTCACCAGGTCAATGGTTCATATTCATGTATAATAAAGTCAGCTCCCAGATCAGCCCAGATCAACAGTCCACTACTGAACCTTCACCTAAGAAGTGCCATGAGTTTCACCACTGGCCTTGTTGGTTTAGGGTTCCTATTTTTGTTTGTTTGTTTGTTTGCTTATTATCCTTTGAATGCATCTCCATGCATTTTGGCAGTACATTTAAATTACCACAGTCCCACAGCTAGTCAAAATTTATTTGCAAATATTCTACTTTTTCTTAGTTTACTGTTTCTTGACTATTGATGTTTCAGCTGTCAGTATGCACGTGGCATGAATGTATATATTCTAAAAATTTTTTGAAAAAAAGGACAGAAGCTTCTGACTTTGTGAGTCTGGATTTTGTTTTGGTTTGTTTTTGTCTTATGTGTGATATGTGATGACAAGTAGATCATGTAAAAGTCAATCTGGTCAGCCACATCTAAAACTCACAGCCTTACAGCGTCATGTTGCAGGAGACCATGTTAATCCTCCTGAAATATTCTTTAAATGCATATGCTGTGTAACTCAAAATATAACATTACAGCATATTTTGCATTTGCATTCATTCTTTGGATGGTAAAAAATTATTACATGTAAACTTATGCACTGTCACTACCTACTTTTAAAACTTTTTCAAGGCACATGCAGCTTTAGGGGCAGAAATGAGTTTAGTTGTGTTATATTGCTGTATGAAGTCTCAAGAGAGATTTAGCAAAGGGGGCCTGGCCTACAGTTTCCTTCCTTTTCTGTGGCTAGGACAGTAGCTTGTAACTGAGCCATAAAAACTGAAAAGACATCATGGAGCTTCTTTTTTACTTCCTTTGCCCCTTAATATCTATTTGTAATGGAAAAAGAACTTCTGAGTCTGGAAAAAGCTAGTTTACATTATATGTATGATATGGTATGGCTAATTGCTGTACTAGTTTATTGAACTAGTTTGCTTTGCTAGTGTCACAAAATATTTGAGTTAAAGTATCTCCTGAATGGAAGTAGAAATCTCTTCCTTAATATGTAAATTCTAATGACTCTACTATTGGAAACTACACTATTGCTATTGCTGTTACTATAGCATACTACCTACAGCATACTAACTATACTAGTGAGAAGAGTACTAGTGACTTTGTAATCCTTAAATTTGGTCACCTATTTGAAATACTTTGCATGGAAAATGACAGTATATGCTCTCCGTGTTTATCATATTCAGTACTGTAAGATGTACACTTGGAACTTTGAGTTACTTTCTTCAAAATCTTGTCCTTAGTATCTTGCCTGAAATATTTCACTATGGAATGTTACTTAATGAGTTTACTAGGTCTTTAACCTCTGTCCTGGTCAAGAAAATCATGAACAAGTGGAGAATTTTACTATGTCTAAGGACTATGTCTACATAAAAAAAACGTTATTTGCATACCTGATCTGTTAGAACAAAGGTGCTGATGTGTGTTATGTCAAAGATTGTTCCTAACTGCTTCCTTCAGTGCAGGTTCAGAAAGAAATCCAAGCTTTTGGAGTAAATTTCTAGTTTTGTGATTTCAGGTAATGACCTAGCCTTTTGGCTTCATTTAAAAAGTTTCCTGTACTGCAGTCTGTAGTTCAGGGCCCTGACTTTAGATAAGAGTTTTTATGATTAGAATCTCAAGATGCTGCAGTTGTGAGTTCTGATTTTGTACGTTGAAGCCTCCAAGATGGTTAGAGAGCCAATTCTTTTTAGTATATAGTGCTATATGATTAACTTCCTCATAAGAAGGCAAGATACCATAGCTAACTATAATGAAATTCTTTTTCTGCTGATAATTTTATCTCAGTGTAAATTTTTGTATAAATTATAAGTTCTCTGCTTAGTTTGCATCAATCACCTTATGAATTTCTTCTTTTTCTATAATATGTCAGTTTTCATGTGTATGACACAGGGCAAAATGTGAGCATCTGAGATTGGATCTATACACAAACTGTCTGTGGCACCGTGTCACCTCAGATTTAGGTTTCCTCTACTACGTGTCCACTTCTGTACAGCGTGGAGTTCTTGACATTGCCAGTAAACTCTTACTGGCACAGATGGGACCTAAACAAAATTCCTAAATCTCTGAGGTGACCATATGGCCAATGGAGAAAAAAGCAAAACCATTTACTCTTTAATGATCTTCCTCATATAGGTTATCCAGTAAGGAAATATATATATATATCTCAAACAAACTCATTGTTTAAGATAGTTAAATAAACAAACAAAAAATCCCACAACTCCTTCAGAACTTCTAGTGTGATTTATTGCAGTTTTCTTAAGCAGTAAAATTGTATTGCTGGCAGTTAATAGTTCTTTCATGCCTATTTCCATCTTCTTCTGCAATTCCAGGATTATTAGCCCACAGAAGCTCTTGTGATAGAAAATGATTTTTTGTCTTACTTAGTTTTTAAAAGAATAAGTCATTTCCAAGAAGAAAGTTAAAATCTTATGATATTGTGCAAAGTGAATATGAAACAGATCTTAGAATGCACAGAGATATTTCAAACTCCTGGCAGCTAAATAATGTATCATATTTGGAAGAAAAAGAAACACTTTTGCTGAATTTCAGGTTGAACTGTTTTGTTTTCCTCTTATTTCCACATCAAGTGCTCCTTTTTCTATAAGAAATGTACCATCTTGTCTTACGGAGGGAATGCAGTAAAGAGATATCTTTTGTATCTCCCTCACTCCCACTGTCTCTTGCCTAAAGGATTCATCTTTTATTGGAAAATATCAGTCAGTTGCAAATGCTGATATTAAAGTAATGAAGATAATTTTTGTTATTGCCACTGAAAATATTAATTAAATATCCAGAAGCTCTAAGCAGGACTGCGGTGTTCAGGGCATTTTTAATAATTAATGTGTGTGATAACACTGAACGTAGTGGAGCAGACATCTTCGTGATCTCTACTTATGAAAATGTTTGCTGTAGCAATACTGAAACCTTCTAATGTTGGAAAGATTGCAGGAATTTTTTTACATACCAAGTGTAGAAACAGAAACATGAATGAAAAATTTAAAGGCACCATAAATATGATCCAGCCCTCACTCCTGCCATTTATATGACATTGAGTTCAGCAGCAGAAAAAGAGACAGTGTGCTGCTAAACTACTCAAAATATCCTAAAAATTAGTTCTAAACAGAAATTACATCCCTTGTGCATATTACAGACTGAGCTGTGCCGTCATACTTACTTTTAATAGCTACTGATACTATATGTTTCTAATTTTTATCAGTCCAAGCTGGGGTCTTTGTGTCTCTCATCAGCAAAATTCACACTCTCATACTACAAAACCAGGGCTCTTTTTGGTGATAAAGAATCCCGATTTACGTAGAGTGCCACGTGGAATCACCTCCAGCATTTCCTTCAAGTAAAAATGCCAAAATGTCATCAAGAACAAAAATCAACTCTTGTGGTGGTTTATTTTTTACATTGTTAAAACACCAATTGAAAAAATTATCTTTTGAAATATAGGTATTTACATCTATAATGTGGATATGGACCAAATAAAATGTCAAATCATTTCCAGGATTAGATTTTGTTGAAAAGATCAAGGAAAATCTTTGCTTGAATTCTCTTTATTCTTTTCTAAAGCTATTCTGAAGTCTTAATTTAGCTCTCACAGCTCAGAATGATATTGGACTGATTGCATTAAGAAGTTCAAATAAAAAAAAGACCACAAATGTAACTAATTACAGGTCCTTAAATTAGTGTCAGTATATAAAAATACTGTAAGAACATATGTCATTTTTGTTCACTGCTACCTTTGTTAAGACCTGATTGTAGCTACAGACTGTTGTAAAAGGAAGAAAAATTTGGTGCATACATTTTAAACTATCAAATGATTTAAAAACCTTTTT
>PPHD01031518.1:0-10044 GCA_002909625.1 Bambusicola thoracicus | reverse complement strand
GTCATCCATCCAAACATGTCATGCGGGGAACTGGAAGTAAAACACTGCTGATGTTGATGGTGTGACCTTGAAGCAGAGCCCAGCTTGCTTTTCCTCCCCACTCTCCATAAAACAATAAAAAATATATATTCAAATTACTGGGGGAGAGCACCCTGGTGTACAACTGAGTGTTTCCATTACATCTGAACCAGCTTTGGCTGATGCTGTGACTCCCCCAGCACTCAGTGAAAGGAGGGCTCCTCTCCCTGCCTACACACTGCAAGGCAGCAAGAAGCCAGCCCAGGTGACGGTGAGCAAACTACCAGATGCCAGCAGCTCTTCCAGCAGCGACACAGAGAAGGCAATTAGACTGCTTGGTGTATGGCTTTGACAACGTACCCTTTAACACATCAATCATAATTCAGTATAAATAATAATAGTAAGTCCTTTCTTCTATGTTGTCACAGCTTGACAGGCTGTCAGATGTTCAGTGACAAATACATTCTTTTTTTTTTCTAAGCTTTTCTGCCCATCGCCACCCCAGGGCTCAGTCCCACAGCAGCTGGGGGCTCACCAGCCCCTAACATCTCACCACGAGGACTTAACCTGGGGTGAGGAGCCCTGCAGGGGCTGAGCAGCATGGTAAGGCCCTGTGTGTTGTTAATGTGCTGCTACATAGATTTCTGGGGAGCCCTGACATGCAGGGGTTTGGCTTCTTTGCCTGGTAGCTTTTTCTGTGTGAGTATCCTCATCCAAATCTACTTGCATATATGCTCCTGCAATGTACAAAGCAGCATAACTTTGCTGAGTTCTGGGTGAGTAAATTTAATTCTACCTCCCCCTAGTGATTGCATTGGTGCAGGAAGAGAAAGGAAAAGCCGAGCCCAGCAAAACTTCTTTATTTTCTTCCAAGCAAACAAAACACATATCTGGGGAGCAGTGCAGCGATGTTGAGAAGAGAGATGGTAAAATAGACTGTAGGGTCCAGATGTTTGTGCCTGTGGTCTTTTCTCTAGGGAACCTGCTTTAGCTCGGGGTTGGATTAGGTGACCTCCAGAGGCCCCTTCCCATCCCTATGACCCTGTAATTCTGCAAAGCAGCATAAAGATTCCCAACGGGGACTGTAAACCACATCAGGTGCACTAGGAGTACCCGCCTCTGCATGCAGCCAGAGCAGCACTGGCTCTGTGGCCGGCAGAACGCTGCCACGGGTCCATGGCTTTGTGTGTAAGACTGGGCTGGTGCCATCTGGGAGCTCCTGGGGGCTTTGCAGGTGGTTTCCTCAAAATGGCCTCTGTGTCCCCATTACAGGGGCTGGAGTCTCGTCCCACACTGCGTCCTGCAGGGAAAACGGTGCCTGGGTCGCCCCGTGGTCTGAGAAAAACAGAGATGACCAAGGAGACAAAGATGAAGGCAAAACTGAAAAGAAGGAAGGAGGAAAGAAGAGGAACAAGTGGAAATGCAAAAGGAGGAAGAGAGAAGAGGCTGAGGACTGGGTGGGGGAAAGGGAGGGGAGAGGAAGAAGGACAAAAAGAAGAGGGAAAAAAGGGAGAAGGAAAAGAACAGGGAGAAGAAGGACAAGAAAAAAAAAAAGAGAAGGAGGAAGAAAAGAAGATGGGAGAAGGAGGAAGAGAGGCACAGCACTGCTGTGCCTGTGCCAGGGAGCATTGCTCAATGTGCCCAGCTGCACTCCCATTTGATGACGAAGCACTGCAGACCCCACAGCACTCAGCAGCGCCTGAGCAAACCCCACCGCCTCCAGCAGCCCATTAATGAGCAGCCTCGGAAATCCGGCGCCTCCGCACCCTGACCCGTTTCATGTCTCAGAGGTGTTTTCCCACCCATACCCCACGTGGGCCTGGGATTTCCCACAGATAGAAATATATATTTGCATAAATATTTTTTTCAACACATTATTCCCCGTCACCACCGTGGCCAAAAAAATAGCAGAATTTGGGGGATTGATGCAGGAGCACGGTGTCTGTCCCTTACCAACTCCCTTGGTGGACCTGCCCGGGATCCCCAACCATGTCAGTCCAAGGGGTGGCAGCTCCCTTCACCCCTCTCCTCTCTACCCCTATTTTGGCTAAAAAACAAGCAGCAATGACTGTCTGAAACGGGAAAGAAATCCAAGAGATGATGCAGGCAGCTCGAGAGCTGCATCATCCCCCTGTTTTGGCAAGAGAGTGCTAATTGCACCATGCGGGAGCGCCGTGCCCGCGGTTGTTTTTCTGCCCATAATTGCTCACCGGGCCACATCCTCCCCAGGCAGAAGGCTGGGTAGAAGCAGAAACACCGCAGGAGATGCTGACCAGAGCCCCATTTCCTCTCCTGCAGCTACATTCCAAGAGCTGATAATAAGTACTTGCCACTCCTCTGTGGGCATGGGGAGGTGGCAGGGAAGATGCAGCCTCACATCTGTGCTGGCAACCCAGGGAAAAAAAAAACAGACCACAGGGGTTTTCCCAGCACAGCAGAAAAAGTTAGCTGCATTGCTTCTTCTACCCTAAAACAGCCTGGTCCGGATCTAGAAAAGAAAATGTTTTTCCAGGCCACCCTCATATCTCTCCTCCATCACTGCTTTCCAAATCCGAAAGAAGGGTTGGCCACTTCTCCCAGGTTACAGTGATAGGATGAGAGGGAATGGCCTCAAGTTGCACCAGGGAAGGTTCAGGCTGGGTGTTAGGAAACATTTCTTCCCAGAAAGAGCGGTGAGGCAGTGGCACAGCTGCCCAGGGAGCTGGTGGAGTCTCAGGCACCAGGCCCTGCACAGCCACTTGCTCCTGTTTCCAGGTGCAGGAGGATGCAGGCAGACGTTGGTGGTGCTTGAAAAGAAATGGTGCTGCAAAGAAATGGGTGAACTGAGGGCAACATCGCAGCCAGGAAGTGGTTTGAGAAATGGCAATAAAAGTGAAGATCGAGAACATATCGCCCCTTTCTCCTTCAGTGTCTCTCATTGGGTGATTTTGGGAAAACCATGAATCACAGAACAGAGCTACTGCTTCCTGGGCTGTCTAGGGGGTTTTGGCAATGAGGAGCAGAGAAGGGAAGAGAAATTCAAACAGCAAAGAACCATTAAGCCAACAGAACAGAACCCAGCTCTGGGAGACCACAGGGAGTGCTGCACCTCCTGCATACACCTGCACAGCGGCTGAAAGAAAACTGCAAGCAGCTCCCGCTCCTCCAACAGCACAGCAGCACTTAACCGAACCTGAGCATCCTCAAACAAAAGGCTGCACTGGATGGCAGAGGGGAATTTCCCTCCCTTCAGTCTGGATGCTCTTTTACTTCTGCTAACAACTTCACCACAAGCAGTGTGCGGTTGGTGCTGCCTGGGCCAAAGCCAGCACATGGGAAGGGAGCAGCGCGGTGCTGACTCGAGTTATGGCAAATAGTCTCATGCACTGTGACACAGGGGCTGAACACAGTCCTGCCAACAGAGACAAATAAGCAGCCATTGCTTCTGTTGTGCGATCACAAGGCACTTGCAGGGCAGCCAGGAGACCAGGCCCAGCCAGCAGGTCCTGCTTGACCAACTTGATCTCCTTTGACCAAATGACCCTCCTGGTGGATGAGGGAAAGGCTGTTCATGTAGTCTACCTAGGCTTCAGCAAAGCCTTCGACACTGTCTCCCACAGTATTTTCCTGGGGAAACCGGCAGCTTGAGGCTAGGACAGGTAAACTCTGCTGACCGGGGGACGGGGCTCAGAAAGTGGTGGCGAACTGAGTGAAATCCAGCTTGTGGCTGGTCTCAGTAGAAGAGGCAGCTCAGGGGAGATCTTATTGCTCTCCTGAAAGGAGGTTGTGTTGAGGTGGAGTCACCGCCCCTGGAGGTGTTCAAGAACCGTGGAGATGTGGCAATGAAGGACGTGGTCAGTGGGCATGGTGGGGGTGAGCTGACAGTTGCCTAGATGATCTCAGTGGTCTTTTCCAACCTTAACGATTCTATATTTCACGAGAATCAAAGCATTACTGACATAAACCTCGAGGATTTGGCAGACGAGAGCAAGAAGCACATCCAGCACTAAGTACCACCAGCTTCATCTTTTTCTCCACTGGGTTGTTCTTGGTCAAGATGTCTTGGAACGATGAAACCCAGAGTTTCTTTGGATTGAAAAGCCCAAGCTTTAGGACCATAATTTGAGGAGTTTCATTCAAATGAAGGCAACAAAGTCTTAGTAAATGAGCAGTGCCTACATGCAATGGCTTGTTGCGAAAGCACTGGAAATAATTATCTACTGCACGGTTGTTAGAGTGTTGGTGTTTCTCCGTGTTACACTGTCAGTAATTGCTGGCATTCTGGGCACGAAGAGAGCAAAGACTTCTGGGCTGGCTCCGGACAAAATGACCAACAAGGAACAAGGCAGTGGGTTGGTCCAATGGTCCAAGCTCACTGCCTGTGCCTTCACAGTGGCCACAAGCAAACAACCAAGGAAACACGAGGACAAGGCAAACACGTGAGGAATTTGCCCCCCAGTACTTTCCTGCCTTCAGCCCTTGGCAGCCCAGGGGACTTCCTGAGCCAGCTGTGATCCCCACTCAGTGGCACCCACATACCACACTCCTGAGGCAGGTTCCTTTTTCAAGTACATGCAGAGTTTCCCTTTGAGCCCATCTAAATTTTAGCACCCAAAGATCATCAAGCAGGCAGTTCCACAGCTCCACTGTCTACTGTGCAAAAACCCCATTTGCTGGTTTGTTCTCAGCTCCTAGTGGCTTCTGTAACGGTGCCCACTTCTTGCTTTTCCAAGCCACTCTCACTCCCCTCTTCTGTCACTGCTTTCCAAATCCAAGAGCTGTCCCTCACACATCTGTTCCCAGAACAGAACCCTGTTTGATGTGGATCCTTGTGGTCTATTTCTCAAGCATTTGCTCTTCTCCTTTACTCTTTTTAGATGAGAAAACCCAAAGTGTGCATACTAACGAAGATATGGATGAACCAATGACTTAGCGTGGCATAAAGATGTACCCTGTGCCTTTCCTTGTCGCCTTCAGTGTGTGACTGACTTTGACCACTGCCCACAGTGACCTCAACATCTGACTCCGGGTTAGGCCACATTCCCACTGCTGTCACCTTCCTTCTGCCCAGCCTCCTTCAGGTCTGACTGAGCGGTCAGCAACAAAAGCTGTTTACCACATCTTCACATCTGCTTGTATAGCCTGGACCCGAAGACATGATGCAGCTGGTAAGAGTTCTGGGATCTTCTACCTCTTTATCCCCTTCAGTAAATACCGGAGTGTTTTCCCTCTAAAGACGTGTTTGTAAAGATTTTCAAATCTTAACATGAACAAAAATTCCCCAGAGCTCAGGCTGGAGTCACGCCATGCTATGTATCATCATAAAAGACAAAATCCAGATGCTGGGACAGCCAGAACAGACCAGAAGTAAAAAGGAAGAAAAGGGGAATTAAAAGAGAAGTAGGTGGAAGGGAATTTTTAAGAAGGCCACTTGGGTGTTTCCGTACATCAGTTTTGCAGCAGGTTTTGGCCTCGGGGTCAGGGTGCAGGAGTGGTCCGTGCCTCCTGGTTTGCCTCTTTGGAGATATGGAAGGCAAAGGGCTGAATCATAAAGGTGGGGAATTAAGAACTGTTCTAATTATCAACTACCATTAAAAATTTCAGTGCAAAACTTCTGCATAATTAGGTCACTATAAATTACCCTGAGTGAATGATTCAGACCTTTATGTTAACCACCAGCTGGGTACAGCATGCACCATAAAAGAGGGAAAATCCACTACAGACCACCTGCAAACAAGCAAAAATAAACTAGGGGAAAGGATGTTACTTTCATAAGCGTCCAAGTGAAAGCAGAACCAGGAGGCCTATGCTACCTCCTGCTCTCCATGCTCTCTCTTGCTCTAAAACATGCTCATAACGGGGAACTTTCAGACAGCTCCAGGACAAAAAGTAGAATAAGGGACTGGACATCATCTGAGAGTTACAGTGCGGGGTCTGTGCCAGTTCATCCTGCTCAGACACAGGCACGTGTTCCACTTCTTAAGCGGGGACAGCTTCCAGCAGGCAGCTGCAACTGCAGCACACAGCATTGCTCAGGCAATGCTCAAGAGCTGGGCCAGGAAAACACAGCAAGGGATACAGTCTTGGCGCAGCAAACAGTAGGAAATTAGATCCAAAGTTAAGACTGAACATGAATGTTCTGAAAGCATTTGAGATGCTCAATTAGAGGTCCAAAGACAGCTCCTCCACAACGCCCCTCAGCTCTCAGAGCACGCAATAAGTTCCTACTGCTCAAGTAGGCCCTGTAGGTTTTCAGGCATAGATGACTGCTTTGATAAGGAAATGGGGTGAGCAACCACGTCTACTCAGCTGTGAGGGCAGGATGAGACAGCTGACGAACAATCACCTAATTCTTGGAGTTCCAGACACTGGGTTTTCACACAGCACGTAATTATGTCGCAAACCTCTTTGCCAGAGCACGCAGAGAGGTTCCAGGAATTCATCTCATTTTTTCCTTGAAGATAGCTTTGCTGGCTCGTCACCAAGCACTGCGGTCTTAGCACCAAGTCAGGGTGAAAGGCTCCCCACGCTCTCAGTGCTTTCTCTGATCTGTAAGCGTGTGCTAACAACCACTGTCAGTACCTGAAACTGAAGAGGGAACTGATGGCCAACCTGGCCTTGGTTTGGCCGAATACGAGCCTTGTTGGAACATAATCAAATCAGAGCAACCCAGGTTACATTTATTCAGCGAACCAACGACAGATGGAACAGTAACAGCAAACCCCCAGACCCACTCCAGTAGGAAACCTGTGTGAAAACCGGAGTGTGAACAAATCCAGACCACACAGCTCTTCTCTCCTGAAACTCATCCAATCTCTAGGTATTCGCCTGCGTTTCAACTTCTATGATATTCATCATTATCTTCATCTAACCATCATTAATGTTTTCACCAAGCAGCCAGGACTGGATCAAAACCACATGGGGTGGACTTAAGAAAAATGGAATAACTCACTGGCCTCTCTGACATTTGTTTTTGCCTGAGAAACGGTCAGCAAGGTGATGGATTTTCTCATTATTATTATTTGTAATCACTCAGTTTTCTTGTGCAGTGGGCAGACCTAAAGCAGAAGCCTGTTTTCTCACGTACCAGGACCACTAAAAGGAAACAAAAGCAGGCAGACTCCTCTGGTTTCAGATCTTCAAAGATATCCCCTCACACTTCACAGCGGTAACAATGGGCCCATTTTAGCAAGGGGTTATTTGTTCCTTCAGTTCAGCCTGCTATTTCCTACTCTGGTTTTTTTTTTTACCTGCAAGTTGTACTGTTTGCAGTAGGGATTTCTGCCTCTCCCCTTCCCTGCCCCCAATCATTTGTGTGTTTGAATGCAGGACAATAAATGCAAACACAGCGACAAAGATTTTGAAAAAGAAAGGCAAAAGATACATGACCACACTTTTATTTTCTTCAGTAGCATTACTGAAGTACAGCATTTCCATTTCAAATACAACTTTGGTCTAAAAGTGGGTATTTCTAACCTCGCCTATGCACAAGGAGAGCTTTCAGTTTTGTTTTCTGTAAAGAGCTGGCACTCGTTGGCCTCCCTACTGGGCTGAGCAGTTACATGGACAGAAAATGAATCCCTCACCTTTCCCTAGCAGTAGCACAGCAGCACGGCATTGAATGCTAGGGGATAACAGGGTGGGGGTAGGGAAAAAAACAACAAACAGTGTAATGAAAACATTAATAAACAGGGTGATCCTGCAAGTAGGAAAACAGGAAAAAGGTGACTTGGAGAATGACATTGTATTACTTAAGTTGTAACTCAAATTCCTGGTGCCAATGAATAGCTTATGTTCTTGGAAGGAAGTCTTATGGAAGAACTCCAGAAGGTCATCATACATGCATTAAGCTGGCAGACCAGCAAGGACGCATTTGTGGTGCCCACAAAAAGAACGAGGTTCAGCAACAAGCAGAGCTCTGTCAAGACTGACCAGTGGGATAGCCAAAGGACATGAAAACACAGCCAAACTGCAGCACTTGGCTTTAACAGCTAACTTCAAAAATCAGAAAACTTACTTGATGTGCAACTCCGATTTTTTTGCCCCCCTAAGCTCTACTGTTTGGAACAGTTTGAATCAGGCTTTGATGGAAAACGTGATTTTTTTAGAAACCTGAACTCCCAAAGAACACTGTCCCATCTCCCCACCCACCCATGGGCTCTGTCACTGGACACTGACGCCACTGAATCACTGAGTACCTCCAGACTGCTCAGCGTATGGAAGTCAAAAATGCAACTGTAGAGTGGAAAAATCCATCCATTCCAGGGAATTTGAAGAGCTGTGTTTCTCAGTTAACTTTAAGCTTTACTGGAGAGTTCAGAACTCTACCAACAGCTGTAGCAACATGGGATAGAAGGAACAAAGACATGATAACAACATGGAAAGAAATAGGGATGCACTTAAATGGAGGGCTGTGCAGCAGAGACTGGGGAGTGTGATACGGGTCGCTAGCTGAACAAGCAGAGGTAGGCAAAGAGCCTAGGCTGATTAGGGATCTTCCAACATTTGAGACCGGGGAAATCTCAATCTTGCTAAGTCTTGTCTTTCAGGGCTCAAGGAATTCCCTTCATGCTGGCTCAAGCACTGACTTCTCAGTAGACCTACAGTCAGAAATGAGTCACACCTGCCAGGCCTCTGTGATCATATCTGTCTTAGTTTCAGTGGGAAGGAACTGTAACATATACCAGACATGTTACTTCTGGCCTGATCAGAGCATCTGGGCCATAAACTTACATGTGGAAGTTCTGAGTCTCCCTCCACAGTTCTTCAGAAAGCAAAGATACTGCACATTACCAAACACCCCTGCAGCAAGGAATGATGCTGGGTTGGTTATTAGCAGATAGTTCATGTGCTTAAGTCCTTGGGCTGGAGGGCAATCTGAGAAAAGAGGAATAAACCAACACACAATACAGAAAACAGAAAAATTTCACGTCACACAGACCTATTGCATTTTTCTTGTAAACAGACATTACAGGATCATAAGCAGACCCTACAGTTAAAGCTGATGCACCAAGACCAGCTCCGTGATTCTTCATTCCTGTTCCTCTCTTGAGCAAAGTACCAGCAGACGTCTCTTTTTGCATAGCATGGTGTTTGCTAGCCACAATGAGGCTCCCAGAACTGAGCTTCAGAGTTTGCACTCCCACTCCCTGTTCTCACCTTCATCCCACAATGACCTGGGCAACAGCCTGAAAAGGTTTCAGGAAGAACCTGCAGGGAATCGGAAGAGTGATGCTTTGTGCTCATGCTGACTGACCTTCCTCTTCCCTGGCCATCTCCACACACTGTCTGTAAACAGAATCCATCAAGAAGCTCCCTGCCCTATTTGCTTGCTAAGTTGGTTTACCATTATCCTGTGAAAAGGAAATAGATGTGAACCAGCAACAGTCTTATGCACATGAGGCATAATAAGCTGGAAGGGAAAGGCAAGCAGATCTCAGGGCACCGCCTGAAAGCCACATCAGCACCCGGTGAAAGCTGGATTGCTCATCACCACAGCACAAAGTCGCAGATGAAGGATTCCCTGCGTGAATCCTCCATGAATCCTTACTAAATTGCTTATCTGACACAAAAGTTTCATTAAATTCTAATCTGCATCTGTTATTCTCCAGCTAAAACTCTCCCCAAGTTTGGCTTGCAGTGCTTTCAGCAGCACACTGAAGAACAGAAAGGATTGTCAAGAATGTTCTTATCTCCAATCCAGTCCGGTGTGGCATTTCACCCATACATAACAATAAATACACCATGGGGATGTGCAGGGGAGGGATTGGGGTGGAATTCAAACAAGGGTATGCATGTTCCAAACACAACTTTTCTGTGGCTTATAGGAAAAAAAAGACAACTTCCTCTAGAAGATAAATGTTGTGATCTGTGCATTAATTATAGCTCACTAACCTTCCTTATCCCAAGGCTCCTTATTTCCTCCTCCCAACTGGGCTGGGAAGTAAAGGCCTCTATACAAAGGAGCTAATGCATTTTAAAGGCTTAACCTGATGCAATGTCATTTAATCACCGAAGCACTTCATTTTTCCTGCTGGATTCCAAGAT
>PPHD01031517.1:0-10045 GCA_002909625.1 Bambusicola thoracicus | reverse complement strand
TTCCAACCTTGTGATTCTATGATTCTATGATCTCAGGGCCCTTGAAATAATTTAAAGATACAGTCAGAATCTATGGACAGCTTTTCTTAAAGCTGGTATGCTGGGAAGTGTACTGACTGCCTTTTTTGGTGCTCTAGGATATGCCCTTCACCTGTGAGGGCATCACACCAGATATCATCATCAACCCCCACGCCATCCCTTCCCGCATGACCATTGGTCACTTGATTGAATGTCTTCAGGGGAAGGTAAGAAGAATGTTTTATGCTGCATGTTTAAGGGATATGAGTTAATATATATGTCTATAGTTTTTTGGTAAATATACACAAGCAAGCATTAAATACACGTAAGTGGTAAGTGCTAATGCAGTTAAAAAAAATAGGATTGTTCTTCATTTATTTAACGGCAAATAGAAAAGTTTCTTGGAGGACCTACAATCTTGTCAATTTTGTCCAGCAAATCATCTGTTGCTTTTATTCCAAACGTATCGTGTAACCTAGAAAAAGGAGTAGAAAATTGTTGATACTGCCCAGTTTTGAAAACCTCACATAGATTTTGTAGCTGATAATGAAAGAAGATACAGCACTATCACGGGTGGGGAATCTCCAGTTCTGGCCTTAAAAGCTACAATTATTTGAAAGGTATTGCTCGATGCTGAGAAATCTGACTTTTGCAAATCTTTTCTCTGTAGGTGTCGGCAAACAAGGGAGAAATTGGTGATGCTACACCATTTAATGATGCTGTCAATGTGCAGAAGATTTCCAATCTTCTATCAGATTACGGCTATCATTTAAGAGGAAATGAGGTACAACCAAAATAGCACTTCATTGTATTTTTAATACGTTTGGCAGACAGTAAGGCTTATGGTTCAGTGATTGCATTGACTGCTTTAGGTCCTCTACAATGGCTTCACTGGGCGAAAAATCACATCACAGATCTTCATTGGTCCTACATATTATCAGCGGCTGAAGCACATGGTAGATGACAAAATTCATTCTCGTGCAAGAGGGCCCATCCAGATACTTAACAGACAGCCCATGGAAGGTAGATCTCGGTAAGGATGTTTATTATTTTCTATACAGTCTTCCCTTTGGAGTCTTTAGCTGCCAAGTTAACTGCTTTTTCTGTGGAATGAAGCCCATGCTGGAGTGTGTAGTCCGTCAGGAACTGTGGCTGCTGGAGCAGTCTGTTCCAGCAGGGCTGTACCCCATGGAAAGCACCTATGCTACAGCAGCTAGTGGAGAACAGAGATGCATGTTGGAACAGTCTGAGGAGGAAGGAGCAGCAGAAACCAAGTGTTTTACCTGTAGAGGTGGAGGAGGTATAAAGAATAATGCAGAAGCGAAGGAGTGACGTTGTGCCATTGAAGAAGGCATAGGAGGGAAGAAAATGTTTTTCAGTTTTGTCATATTTTCTTGTTATCTTTTTTTATTATCTTTTTTATTATCTCTTTTTAAAAATCAATTAGTTTTTGCCAAGTTGGGTCTGCTTTACCCATCATAGTAATGGGTAAGTGATTGTCCTTGTGTCAACCCAGCACAGAGGTGTAGAGGATGATTTAATGGTTTGCATCACTTTGCTATATAGTTGTGCTGTGTCTGTTTGGTGCCTGCTAGCTGCTTTACACTTAGCCATGTACCTGCAGCAGTTACCAATGACTGTGTTAGCATTTACTTATAACATTTTTATTCGCAGAGGAAAATGAATGCCCAAATTTACTCCTGCCTTGCCAGAGAACTCAAACAGTTGTTTTGCTTTTTGTCCCTAGTGATGGTGGCCTTCGTTTTGGAGAAATGGAACGAGATTGTCAGATTGCCCACGGAGCAGCCCAGTTCTTGAGAGAGAGGCTGTTTGAGGCGTCAGATCCGTACCAAGTCCACGTCTGTAACCTCTGTGGAATCATGGCAATTGCAAACACAAGGACTCACACGTATGAATGCCGGGGATGCCGAAATAAAACACAGGTGAGTGTGGGATTCACCATCCAGTGACTCAGAGGAAATGCGACTCTGGTGAACAGGAGGAGGGAGAAGTTATGTTTAAATGAAGATGTTCTCATCTTTCTGTAAACAACTGCTTTTTTAGCTTCGTAACTACCTGTTTATAAGTGCCCCAGTTGATTTGGATGTTTCCTGTTAGAGTGTTGACCCATCACTTGGCAGGAAATGCCGCTCAACTATTTTGCACTGGTGACATTTTAAAAGCGAACAGTTGGAGAGCTTATTTTTAGAATATTAAACAGTAAAACTCCGACTTGCAGGAATTTCGAACTGTGGTTGTCCCCATGAAGAGAGCCCATGCCTGAGAGAGGCGTTCCCATGGGAGTTCTTTTGTGCAGCACTTCTTTTCCATGATTATTTATAGCATGTGCTTTTTTTGTACAGTAGTTTATAGTGTTTGTTCTATAGTGTGTGCATAGCTACAGAGCTACGTCAAGACAGATTGGCAGCAGAGAGAAAAAGAATCACTTTAAATAGGTTTGTTGGTTTGCTAGGAACTGACCGCTGCAGCTCATGTTGGGGCTGCTTGTAGGGATGTGTGCTGGAAATCTTAACTGTAGTTACTGCATAGGAGGCATGCTTTGCTGTGCAAATGTGCCCCTGTTTCAATTACTTCTGTTGAAGTAATAATCCCCTGGCTGCCATTTTTTTTCCTGTTGAAAAAGTTAATTCTGGATAGCTGTTCTGTAAACTCTGCAGATTGTCTCTGCTTCCCTCTTGCTTTGTTGCTGTCTTTAAGCAATCCCTGTTAAATGCTTTCATGCATGACTGAGAATCCTAGACTCCATAGAGTTGCAGGTGACCTCTAAAGGCCATCTGGTACAACTCCCTTGCAATGAACAGGGATGGCTACATCAGGTTGCTCAGAGCCCCATTCAGCCTGGCTTTAATGTCTCCAGGGATGGGGATTCCAGCACCTCTCTGGGCAACCTGTGCCCCTGCCTCACCTCACCACCCTTTTTCCTTATATCCAACCTAAACGTACCCTCTTGGAGTTTGATAGAATTATTCAGATGCAGTTTTGAGCCAAAAGAACAGTTAGTTGTGTAGTTATTTGATGCTTTGGGAATGCTTATCAATCACTCACATCGCTTTTGCGATCTCTTCCCAGATATCTTTGGTTCGAATGCCCTACGCCTGCAAACTCCTCTTCCAAGAACTGATGTCTATGAGCATTGCACCTCGGATGATGAGCGTTTAGCTTCTTAAAGAGGTACTTTTAAAACGGGAGACTGAAGTGTTTAGATTCTGTTTCATTTTGTGTAGGTTGTGTTTCAAACAGTCTTACTCAGCGGCTGTGTGCTCTTTCAAAGTATGTTTATTTCCTGTAAATAGAATTAAAATTTGTAATCAAACTCGTGAATCTCTTTATTTGTATATCTGCAAAAGAAGTGTGCAAGCAAATGGGTAATCAAAGAATAAAAGAGGTAAGAGAATGATTAGTGAGCTAGAAAAAGCCCGAGGCTGTGGCTTTCCATAATACTAACTTAAAACGGTGCATAAGTGAAAGTCCTCACATCACAGCTCTGCACCATCATCTGCGGAAAAACAGAAACATGTTATGCTGCACACTGTTTCAAGGGGTAATGTCAGAACTCGGACGGTGGCCCAGGAAGTGAGTATTCTGATGTCTTATCTGAGGGTGCTTTCTTTCTTTCCCCAGAGGAGGACTCCAGCTGCAGGGGGAGGGTGGTGGTTTTTTGGGCTGAGATCATTGAGAAATCAGGCACTGACTCCCTAAGGGCGTAGCATATAGCTATAGAGCAGCCTGTTCCATCTGACAGCATTCTATTAATATTATCAAGCTTCTTGTCAAAATAAATGGGGGCCTGCCAGCTTATTGCTTAGCTACAGCCTGCTTACTTGGGAGCTTTCCTATAGCTGACAAGAAACAGCAGTAGCTGTGTGCATAGAAGACATAAACCACAAGGCAACACATGCAGCACTCCACCCTCGCTCTCCCTCTCACAGTAACTCTATGATCTTAAATTCAAGCTCACGAGTTCCTGCTACTTGTGGCACAACTCAGTAATATCCATAAGAATGATGTCTGGAAAGAGAGACTAGCTAAAAACCTACGGTAAAGGCTGCTATGCTTGAACTGATGCCGGGATTCATTTTATGCTGTTAATTCAACACCAGATGCTGTTAGTATTGTACTAAAGCCTTTCAGCTGTTCAGGGGTACAAGGATCCAGCTTTATTCTTCTGATAAAGCCATTCCATTTAAACTAAAGACAGACTAAAGAATTTGCAGTGCTTGAACTCCCTGCTCTTTCTTGGGATGGTTATGTCAACCCTGCTTCCAGGAGAAATGGGCAGGCTTAGAAGTGTGCTGAGAACACTGGAAGAAGGGTACTAATTAAGGGCTAGGAAAGCAATGAAAGTTGCTTTATAAACAAACAAACAATCTACCCCAAAGCTGTTTTTCATTTGGCTGGCATCTTAATCTCCAGTACTTTACAGCATTTTGGGTTATTTGACAGCCCTCTGAGGACCCTAGCAGCTGAGATGGGCTGGCAGTGTCCTCCCAAACCTAATGGAAGCTGCATCTCAATCTGACAGCATTAAATAGGAACGGTCCTTCTGGATCAAGTAATTAAGTAAACCGATAGGGGAGAGAGCGACTGAATGTTCAGTTACACTACTTACCCTTTGTCAGGGCTATTTCATGCAGAGTTTCCACAACATGGATTTTTGCAGAAGCTGTTGCCTCTCCTTTGGCATTTGATGCGTGACACTCGTATTCTCCTGCATCTTCTTTGCTCAGAGGAGAGATCTAGGGAAAGAAACACCCCCTCCCCACTAAGTATCCCATGAAGAAGCAGAGATACTTATGAAAAAATACCTCGGGACAGAAGTTGTTAATTTCCTAATTAAATAATGGGATTAGCAGAAAGGATAAAGTATCTGTTAACCTTTAGAGACCGCACTCACTGCATGATTGCTTCTGCCTGCTCTAAATAGCTGTTTGGTTTGTATGGTGGTGTTCTCTAGGCAGGTTTGGGACAGGCCACTCTGGGCTTCAGCCTAGCATTGCTGCACTTTGCTAGGCCACACTGAGCATGCTGTAACGCTCCCTTTCTTTTAGCATTTACTTAGTTTGGAGCTATGTTGGAGCCCTGCACACTTCACTTGGCAAGAAGCTGGAGGCAAAAAATCCTTCCAGCAACATTCTGCATCTAGGCAGTTAGTTCTGCAAAATGACTGGCTCTAAATCTTCCCTCTCCGTTTCCACCTCTGCTTTGGTATGTGCTGCAGGAACCACTCTGCCTGACCCGTGCCAGATTCTCTGCAGCTGGGAGCCATCGCACTTAAAACTGATGCAATTCCCTCACTGGGATGCAAAGCAGCTCCCTCCCTACTGCTTCCCTCCCAAAGTGTGGCAATTGGTCATTAGCCTGCAGGTACTCTGCTTGCTTAGAAAGCCTTCTGCATGACAGCTGATGGCTTCTGCACTGTGCTATTCCGCAGCTGGTGGTGTGTGTCACTGAAGCAAAGACAGCTGCTAAATCTAGAAGGTCTCAAGTGGGGGTCTTAGGCCCTCTGTACTGATTACTTTCTAGACACAGAGATTCTTTTCCTCTATGTGTCCTATCCATTGCCATATATCTTCTGTAGAGGGGTTGTCTGCAAACTGCACTGTTTGCAAGCAGTTTGCACGAAGTACTTACCAGTACCCAGCCAGTCACTTCATGTTTCTCAGGGCCCCCTCGAGTCTGAATAGCCAGATTTTCTCGGTCGCCAGGCAGAAGCTCCATTCTCTGGACACCGTACTGTCCTCGAATGATCTAAAGGGGTCAGAAAGGTGTGAGGGTTTGGGATCTTATTTGTGCTAGAACTTGTAACAACAAGATCAACGTTAGTTTTGTATGACTGTGTTTTGTGAGGAAGCAGTATTTTTCTAGTGCTGACATTTAACCTCATCCTGTGTGTACTACAGCTCCAATGCGTGCACTGGGGCTGTATTCCCCTTGCCTCAGTGGGAACAGAAGGAGCAGCACAGCTTTCTGGTGTGCCTGCTGCTGGCTACTGCAAGCATGCCCAGCACTGATTATATTTCGCAGCATATTGGTGCATGCTCACACAGGAGTGTTTAAGCCATTAAGTGATGCTCCCACTGAATAAGGATTCAGCCACTTAGAGCTGCTGGTACCCATGCATGAATCCAGCTCAGCAGCCTGCAGCAGCTGCCTTCTGGCTTGGGGAGCCAACAGGAACTGACTGCGGTTCATAAACACTTTTTTCCCTGATGATCCCATTATTTTAGCGTGGCAGCAGCAAAGAATCAAGTGTGTGAGCATTGTGCCAGGAATGGTCTGTCCCCACGTGACCTATCCTAGAAGCAGATCAGTATTTCTGCTGCAGCATGCCTAGCATTCCTCCAGGTGGGTACACTGTCAGTGAAAGAGCAGCAGTGTGCTCAGAGTGAGTTATTCCTGCTGCTAACTATCTGAACCCAGGGTCACATAGCTTCTTGAGTCCTGTGGCTAAGATCTTACTTGCTCAAGACTGGCCCCTGCCCTGAGCCAGGTGTTAGCAGCACCCTCGATGAGGGTTACTCAATGAGAGTTACTGCCTCAATGAGCACGCCGTCTGCTATACTGGAGATAACTATCCCATGCTCCAGTGCCTCAGGCTGGGTCAGCTGTGTCCAGCTGCCTCAGTCACTGCCGTCAGCAGGGTGACAGCAGGTCAAGGGACACTGCCTACATGCTCTGAATACCAGGAAAAACACAAGTCCTGTTCCGCACTGAGACCAACACAAGTTTAGAATAAGTGATGATAGATTAAGAGAACTGCACAGATGGGAGACCTCATTAAAGATGTGAATTTCTATGAGCAATTTCCTATGACTTTATGTCTTGTTGCTTACTAAGCAGTCTCTGCTACCTCAGCTTTGCTAGACATTAAGAGGTCCTAGCAAAGCCCTTACCTTGTTCCAGATGAGGACAGGGGTTGGGATGCCAATGACTTCACAGCTCAGGTAGATCTGTGCTCCTGTCACATTCCAGATGTCCTTAGGAGGGGTCACGATGGAGGGTCCTGCAAAGAGGAAGAAACAATTCTAAGCACTGGGTGACTGCAAGGCCTCTTCTGTGGGCCCTGGTACTTCTGATGGGTTTTGAGGACGAGGTGAGGAGGGTGCCTGCTTGGAGTGCACCATCTTTGTGTACCACGTGGTCACCAAGTGCAACTTTGACACAGGTGGCACAGAGGAAAGGACCTCCATCCCAAACTCCCTGGGAGACAGAGGGGTCCCAATTATTCTCCCATGCCAGAGAGGACTTCGTGACAATCTTCTCCCAGCATGATTTTAATATGCAACAGAGTCTGTGGCAGTTGGCTAGCAGAGTCCAAGGCCACCTGTGTGCAACACTCAGCCAAAGGGGACTGGCTGTGGAGGGTGGCAGAGCTCTCCCTGGAGGGGCTCTGAAAAGGAACCAGGTGAGCGGAGAGCTCTGCATTCCCCAGGGAGTACCAATCTCTGGTTAAAATTAAATTAACATCAAGTGAGTTGTTTTCAAAGCCTGACGTGAGCAAAGCTGTTCTGCAGCTCTGCCTAAGAGATGTTTACCCCTCAGGCTGGAAAACATCCGAGACGTAACTCATATCCCACAAAGGGAAGAATTGTGCTTCTGTTTTATCCCTTTTTAGCGGGGGAACCACTGCTGCTTTGCAAAATGCGGCTATTAATGACCCATAAGAGGAAGTGCGGACCAATGGAGTCCACAGTGTTTATTTCCACTTATTGACAGCTTGAAGAACACAGCTGATTTTCCCCTTCTGCACTGAAGAGGTAGGCTTCTCTTCACCAGAAGGCATTTCCTGTGGAAACAAGGGCCCTGACCCCAGCCTGCACGTGCACCCTGTCCCTCAGAGCAGCACTCAGGTCTATCTCACTGAAGCCCACATCCACCCTCACAGAAGTATCCCAGTCCTGCATTTAACAAGAGACAGCAGCACAGAAGCTATCTGTGCACCCCTAGCAGACCATTACAGCCACCACATCTTGTGATCAACAAGAGCCAGGTACCAGGTTTCCTCACAGATACTACAATCCACTAGTGCAAAACAGATTCTGTGAGCTGAGAAAATCATTTATGCAGTGCTTCATTATGGAGCGTAACCTATTGCTGGCTGTGCTGCTGCAAAGACTAAGCATAGGTCAGGAGAGGGGTGTTTCAAAGTCACAGCTGTCCACACAGCAGGGCCACCACAGGTCACACACTCTGCTCTCCTTCCTCAGCACAGCCACTTCCCCAGGACATCAGCTATTGTTTTTCTGGTGTCCCTTAAACAATGAGGTGCTCAGCAAGTCTCCAGGCTTCTTAGCTCACCCCACACCCTGCAAGAACCTCCCAAAACACACGTGATGCTCCAGCCATGTAAAGTCCCCTGACTGCAAGGCACCCTTCCCAGGGAAGATTTCAAGGCTGCCCAGCAGGAAGGGCTACATTCACACCAGTATAACACCTTCCTCTTTATCACCAGTTGCTGGAGTTCTCCATCAGACAGAAAAAAAACACAGCTGCTACAGAAGTGCCACAATCTGCCGCTGCAGAAATGAAGAGACCCTGAGTCTTACATTAAAAGCTCATCAGACTTCAAGATAATCTGGCTCACTTTGTGGTTGGTTTAGCACAGCAGCCAAAGCATGGGGAGAGCCTGGCTATCGTAGGGCAGCCCCAAGCTTAGGGTGCATATCCTTGTTCTAATGGTGAGGAAAATGAGGCTGCAAAATGAACAGGAAGCATTCACAGGCCGCTGTCTCCATCTGAGACAGCCCTGAGACCAAGATGGAGTAAAAAGTCCTAAAAAGATGCAGCAGTGTCGTGGGAAGAGTCAGTTTGGTCTCCTGGGATATTTTACTTTAATCCAGATTTCCAAAGCTCCTGAGTTGGGCTTTATCCTCCACTAAAAATAACCGAGAAAGGCCAAGAAGTCAACAGATTTAAAGCAGAGTCACAACAGACTGCAGTAATACAGCAGTAGCTATACCCACAGTGTGTTGACCACAGCACATTCTCTCCCACAGCCCCTCTAAGTAGCCCCTACTCCAGAGATGGGCAGGAGAACTGGGCCTCTGCAACAAGACGACAGGCAGGGAGTGCCTGAACCTTCCATGGTCTTCAGACAATGTGACCCCAACCCCATCTTGCTTAGAGGACCTTGTGTAGGAAGCAAGGCCACCTTTTGTTCAGCAGAACCAGAAACAATCCCACCTTGTACAGAGCAAGCGTGGACTCGTGGCAGCAAGAATGCTCTCTGGTCCTTATCTTACACACTGCCTCCTCAAGCTCCTGTCGTCCTAATCGCAGGACTGCCCATGCAGAGGAACCTTTCTCTGCTATGCTTGGGCTAGGAACTTGCAGGTTGCACCTGCTGATGAAAAAAGAACCCAGGCCTGGATGATGGAGACATCAGCCTGGCTGAGTGGTCTCTCCTTTCCACCAGAGGCTGACTCGGGGGCTCTGTGCTGCATGCGATGCAGCCTGCTGCAAATTGTCTTGAATGCACAGACACTCCTTTGGCTGACAGGATACCACAGACTGCTGATAGACATCAGCTGCTCTCAACAGGCACTCCAGGCATTTCCCTGTGGCTCTCAGCATTGTTGGAAGATAAATAGCTCTCTCTGGCCCGGGAAGGGGCTTATATACAGAGCCAGTGCACTGTGCTCATTCACTGGGCGAGGAGCCTGTGCATGCGGGGCTTGTTTGTTCTGCATTACAGGGACAGGGAGCTGACGATCTGCGTTATGTCAGCAGTCAGAGAGGAGTCCCCATGGTTATTATTTAGTTGCTTTTCTGCTAAAGCAGCATATGGCAGAGCCTGTGACTCCCTCTGTGAAGCTCCCATCCCAGCACTCCCATCCATCCCTTGCTCACACCACAAGGATGGTGCATTCCTACTCAGGGTCACTGAAACTCCCTCTCATTCATGTTCTCAGTCGTGTTCAGTTCCACCACCTCTAGAATCATAGAACCATTAAGGCGGGCAAAGATATCTCGGATTATTTAGTCCAACTCCCAGCCCACCCCCACC
>PPHD01031515.1:0-10046 GCA_002909625.1 Bambusicola thoracicus | reverse complement strand
TTTTTTTTTTTTTTTGTAACTTCTTGTCCTGTCTTTGGTATTGTTTGCAAAAGTTCTATAGAGAGATGCATAGACACCTGACTGGAGGAACTGAGCGCAGCTTCCAGGGAGAGGAGGAGATCCGTGGGAAGGGGGGGGGGGTTCTGTTTGTGATGGGCGTTGCGCTCAGCCGTGCTGAGTCCTGATGGAGGAGCAGTGCCAGTCCCCCCCCACTGTGCCTGGAGCTCCTCGAAGGCAAAGAGCATTCCCAACAATCACAGCTCTGCTTTCCCAGGGCACGAGAGAAGGCGAAGGGAACGGTCCCACCGCCCTCCAGCACGGCCTCCTTTCTCTGCTTCACTTGGCCTTGTCTCAATACATCTTTGGATAGTTTATTCCTTCCCTTTTGACAGTTTTTATACTGTTCTTTTTTTTTTTTTTTGTCCTTTAAGCAAAAAAAAAGAAACCAAACCCAAAAGCAGAACGCATCCCAAATAATAACAACAACAAATCAAACCCTCCCTTCCTCGCTCCTCCGTCTCACGCTGCCGAGGGAGGCTCTCCTGCTCCCCACACCTTCCGTGTGTTCGACCCACAGCCTCAGTTCCAGGAGCAGCTGGGAGCTGTTAGGAGGGTGGTTTGGTGGTGTCGCTGAGCCCAGCCCCCACGGAGGGGTTCCCATTCTCCTGCTTTGGGGAGATGCGGCTGGCGGAGGGCAGCGCGCTGCCGAACGGGGAGGACACACTGCCCGTGGATGAGGGCCTCAGCTCAGCTGGGGGAAGGTCCCGCTCCGGTGGCCGCAGCCCTGGGGGCTGCAGGGGGAAGGCCATGGGGAAGCCGGCCATGTAGAGCACCCTGCCCACTCGCTTGGCGACCTGTTGGAAAAGGAGAGAGTGTAAACTGCAAGGACTGCGTTTTCCTGCTGCTTGTTTTGTGCCTGAACCAAAGTCCAGACCCGGAGCTGTGATGCTCAGGTCTCGCTGTCCCAAGGGTTCCCCTCACCGAGTACGTAGCCCCAGCTGAGGGAACCAGGAGCCCCATACGTGGCCAAATGAGGGGAACGTGGAACCCATGTACATAGGCAGGTCAGGGGAACCTGATGCCCACGTACCTGGTCAGGTGAGGCTGCAGTGCTGCTGATAGTAGTGGTGAGAGCAGGTCCTGCTGCCCTCTTACCTGGGCTCCCTCCTGCCTGCAGCTTCCCTTGGGCTGGGTGAGGGATGCCAGCCTGTTAGCTGTCCCGCTGGCAGGCAGCACTGGGGCAACAGACCCCTTCTGCTCTCCTCCTGCTCACCCCACACCTACCAGTAAGGCTACAGGACGGTCCAGTGCCCATTTCTGCACAGCAGGACCAACTCTAACAAGAGGGGAAGAGGAAAATAAATAATCTGGCTATGGGGTGCACAGGAAGCCATGAGCCTGCAGCCTCTCCCTCCTGCAGCACCGAAGAACCCTCTCCTGCAGCCGCTCGCCTCCCAGCAAGGGCCAAAGGCCTCCCAACTTCCCAGCACCTACACAGCTGGTTCACATTTAAGCTTAAACAAAAACACAGGCATGTGCTCCAAGCAGACAACTGGGGCATTATTCAGTTAGCAGCATCAGGACGCTGCTCCCCCCCTTTGCTCCCCGTGCCTTATTATAGAACTTTAAACACCACTGATTAAATTGAAGCAGGGTTTTTCTAGCTTCAGCCCGTATCTCACATCCCCCCCCCTACCAAATCCAATCTCGGTATGTCTGTGAGCTATTTGGCATCCTCTGTTTTTTAAGAAACATAAGAGTTTTATTTCCTGCTGAATTGACCCACGGGGAACAATTGCCCACAGAACCTTTTTATTAGACCCCTCATAAACAGTGAGGGCTGGAGGGAAAGTTGTAAACTCACCGTTATTGTTTTACCATCATACAACAAACGCACGGCTCCTGGGTTGGGGAAGCCCTGTGAGCAGTGTCTGTATGCACGCTGCCATCCCAGCTACCAGCAGGGCACCCTGTGGGGATGGCACCCCATGTGCTGTGCCCTCTGCAGCCCGCATGTTCCCCCCCTGGCAGTTAATGGGAGGCAAGGAGCAGCTCATCAGATGGATATGTGAGCACGTGGGACGTTTTGGAGGCCAGAATGAGCCTTCTTGAAACCAGACTTAGATGAACGGCCAAGAGCAGCTGGGGAAGCGGCCCTACCTGTGAGCGTATCTTCAGTGCCGGCCCCAGCTTCAGCCCCATGTTGTTCAGCAGGTGCTCCTCTGTCAGCAGGGGCAGGGTCTCTCCATCAATGGCCTGCTCACGGAATACCTGCAGGGAAGGCAGCAGGAGCCGGGCTCAGCACGGAGCAGCAGCACTGCAGGCCCTTATATATGCACAAGAGGGAGGAGAAAAGCATCTCCACTTCGACAGCCCCTGGGTCACACTGGGTTTGCTGGGTTGTTGCACCCACGAGCACCCCAATCCCACAGCCTCCTCTGCAGGGGCTCTGCGTGGTGCAGCCATCACCGAGCACCACAATGGGGGCATTTTCCACTCCCTGTCAGATCCCGGGCAGTGGTTTTATTGCTGAGCTCCACCACTGAAGCTGCTCATGACTGCAGTGTGTGTTTCTGCTCTCTGACCCTGCGGAACTTAATATGCCCGTTTCCTTCCTCTTTAGACAGCGTGGCCACGAGCCAACAGCCTCCCTCCCTCAATGCTAAACCCCAAACCAAGCACAGCATCCGTCCTCCCCGGCCGTCCCGTGGGTGCTGAGCCACTGCAGGGACAAAGCTGCACACTGTCAAGCAGCGTGGTGTTGCTGAAGCCCCATCTGCCCACGATCCCTAAGGAGAGCTGCCATGCCCCCAAGCCGTGTGCCCGTAGGGATGGTGGCACGGAGGGCATCCCCAGCTTTACCTGAGTGTACTCAGTGCAGCCTGCCAGGTTGGACACGAAGCTGCACACGTCCTCCACTGTCCATTTGCTGATGTCCTCCAGCGCCGGGCTCTCATCGCCATCCAGAAAGAGACCTCCCATGGTGCCTGGGTCGGGGGTGGGAGGGAGGGGTGGGGAAAGGAACATAAATCATTAAAATCCCACACGGACAACAGCCAGCCTGCAATCTGAATATTTCTCTCTAGCCGCACATTCATCTTTAATGACCTGTCAATTAAAGAGCTGGGCAGGGTCAATTCATAGCTTCTTCCTCCTGGAGGTCCCCAGCTTAGCAAGGGGGGCAGGGAAAGGAAAAATCCCAACTAATGCATTGCATGTGTGCAATGTGCTTCAGCTGCAGGGAAGAGAGACGGGGGAAGGGAGCAAAGAGAGGGGAACGAAGGGGAAAAAGGCACGGAACCCAGAGGAGCAGCAGCTCTGTGCCCTTTGGGGGGGGCTGTCCCCTGCTCCTGCCTGGCTCTGCTGTGCTGGCAGCTCGCACAATGATAACAAATAGGCGCCGGGCGGCTCCAAGGGATGCACCTTCTGTTGTAATAATGACATGTCACCGGGTGCTGCCGGCCCGGAGGATGCGAGAAGGGCAGCGCTGTTCCCTGCCAGGCCTCTGCCTGCCTCGGTGATAAATGATGGTCCGAGGGAGCGGTAATGGATTGTGGAGCAGCGCACAGATGGGGCTCAGCGTGTGGGCAAAGAACGGCATCCATCGTCCCGAGGCAGCGGCTCACAGACAGGTGTCCGCAGCACAGCCCTCGTGTCCCTGCTGCAACCCATCCCAACCTAACCCAACCCAATGTAATTTTGCCCCCAGCTGCTTTGGGAGAGGCTGAGCTCGGAAGGAAGGTTCTGCTGCAGGGAGGCACGAAGCAAAAGAGCCCTTAGGAAAAGACCCAGGGCTGGCTCAGCCAATCAGCAGCACAATCAGAAAGGCTCATTGCTGCCAAAGCCTGCGGACAACGCTCGTGATGGAAATGTGAAGCGATGATAATAAATGGCTGTTAGAGGGACTGGCGGTGCCGGGGGCAGTGAGCCCACCCGCAGCACGGCTCCCCGCCGAGCCCCAGCGCCGCGCTGCCTCCCGCTAATTGCTCTGCTAATTGCTGTGAGCTGAGGTGGGTTTGGGGCTTTTGGCTGGCGGTGGCTTCCCTGCCTTATCCCGTCCCGTGCAGGTCGCTGCAGGGGGCCTTACACACACACAGCCCTACGATTTGGGCTTGGAAACTGGGTGACCGCCTCCCTTCCCAGTGCAGCACCTCTGGCCGTTCCCACTAAGTTTCCATTGCCTCTCCCTGCAGCTGTCCACAGTCCCCAGCAAAGGCCCTCGCACTTGGGAGGTGCCTCCATCCATCACATTGGCCTCACCCTGTGCGTGTGGCCGGGACTCAACTTTGTCCCTGCTGGCACTTATGACCATCCTTGTCTTCCCTCGGTGCAAATGGAGACCTTTAAGCTCATTAAGAGGTGTTTGCTTCCCGCGAGCATGGAGAAGAGCCACAGAATCATGAAGGTTGGAAAGGACCGCTAAGACTCTATGATCACCTCCTGCCCCACACAATCCTTAAGAATGGAAAAGACCTCTGAGATGCTGACCCATCGCCACCGTGTCCACTCATAGAATCATCCAACAACAGAACCATTACGGTTGGAAAAGACCATCGGATCATCACACCCAACCCCTGACCCACCCCACCACGTCCCTCGGTGCCACATCTCCATGTTTTCTGAACACATCTGCGGTGACTCCACCACCTTCCCGCAGACCCTTCACCCGACACCCAGCCCCACTCTTCCAGCGCGCTGAAAACCCACCTGCATGGAAGTAGGGGCTCATGGTGTAGGGGAAGCCGAAGGGCAGCGGCTGAGGCGGCGGGATGGAGGCTGGCGGCAGGTACTTCACCTCGCTCTTGTTGATGCCAGCCCCGAGCAGGTGGCTGGGGGACTCGGCACTGGAAGAGCTGCAGGCCGCGTTCTGGCTGCCGGTGCCTTCTCCCAGCTCTTTGCCCCCCTCGCATCCCTTGCCCGTCTCTTTGCACTCCTTCAGCTCCGTGGCTGAGCCACCGCTCTCTGCCTTCAAGCTCTCCGCTTTCTCATCGCTCACATCGGCGTCGCTCTCCGAGTCCTTCATCTCCTCATCGTTACAGTCCGGTGCCCCGTCCCGCGCCCTCGGCTCCGCCGGCTCCTTGGCCTCGCTGGTTCCCTGCGGCTCGGTGCGGTGATGCGCCGCCTTCCGGCTGCCGCGCCGCGGCTGCTCCTTGGGCGGCGTGGAGCTGCTGGGGACGGCGGGGTTGAGGGACAGCAGGGGCGCGTTGTTGTGCCGCAGCACCAGCATGGCGTTGCGCCGGGACAGCTCGTCCCGCAGCGGGTGACCCTCGGGGATGTCGTGCACGTTGCGCAGGGCAGGGTGGTCTGGGGGCAAGCCGGGGTGCAGGCTCAGGGGGTCGCCAGCCAGCAGGCGTTGCCGGTGGAGGTTCTCCAGCTCCTTCTGGCGGATGATCTCGGCCGACATCTCCAACCTGCAATGAGAGAGGTGGATGGAGGGCTCCAAGGGAAGCTCGCTAACCACAGCCTCGCTGAACTGGAGCCTGGGGGCTCCTCAAGTACAGGCCCCGCAGACCCATAGCCATTTGTGTTGCCTGGCCATGCTTCTAATGCACAGCTCCTCCAGACTGGCATCGTGCACCACTCTACAGGCAAAGGCAATGGAAGGGAATAGAAGGCAGTGGAAGGAAAGGGAAGGAAAGGCAACAGAAGGAAAAGGAAAAGGAAAAGGAAAAGGAAAAGGAAAAGGAAAAGGGAGGCAACAGAAGGGAAAGGAATAGAAGGTAATAGAAGGTTGTGGAAGAAGGGAAGGTAATGGACGGTAATGGAAGGGAATGGAAGGAAAGGCAATGAAAGGGGAAGGAAAGGAATGGAAGGCAAGGGGAGGCAACGGAAAGTAACAGAAGGGAAGGGAAGGCAAAGGAAGGCAACAGAAGGAAAGGGAAAAGAATAGAAGGTAATAGAAAGTTATGGAAGAGAAGGGAAGGTAATGGATGGTAATGGAAGGGCATGGAAGGCAGCGGAAGGTAATCAAAGCCAATGGAATGTAATGGAAGCCAAGAGAAGGTAATGGAAGGCAGCGGAAGGGAAGGCTTGCCCTCTGCACTCCTTACCTTGCCAGGTTTTGCTTTCGTAGCATCTCTTGCTGCCGTGCAAACATCTCTGCTTGTGCCGGCTGTAGGAACCCGTAACCTGGGGACAAGGAGGGGAACACGGGGTTATTCATCTCTGCACTCAGCCCTGCCTCCCCCAGGGCCAGCTCTGCAGGGCTGTGCAGGGAAGGGCCGCGCTCACCTGGTGTCTGGCACAGGGCTGAAGGCACCCCGAGGAAAGGAGGTCGCAAGTGGGGCCCCAGGGCAATATGGGGCGCGTTCTGGGGTGAGAGCAGAGGCGGTGGGTGGGATATCTCCCTGCAGGAAACAGAACAGAAATCCACGCTGAGCACCTGGAAGCAGTGATGGGAGGGAGCCGGCTTCGGCAGAGCATCTCTTCCCTGCACCAAGGCTGAGATGGCCACTGCCTTCATGTAGAACTTGAAAAGAGGGATGCAAGCAGAGAGCACTGTGGAGTCCGTGCTAAGATGTGCTTTGGGAGCTGGGTGAGCAGCTCGGTGAGCTGCAAGAGGTGTGAGGGGTGGGAAGGGGACAATGCATGGAAGCACAGCAGGTATTGCTTGCCTGCTTGCAAAAAAAAATGGGAGAACAAAAAAGAATAGGCAGGAAGGGAACAGGAGCCAAGGTCTCTTCCATTAGTCAGATCTGCCCTGGGAGCCTGCAAGCAAATTTCTCCTTTCCGGCTGCACGTCTCTTAATTCCTTTTGATGGCCACTTACAACATTATTACCTTCACCGGGGCATCCAGAAGGCAGAGCCAAGTGCTGCGCCGTTCGTTTTCATTTCACAGCATCTCCCTATAAAACCTGCTTTGGGAGGGACTGGAAGGCAGGGGGGAGGAGAGGGGACAAGGGGAGAAGCCCAGGTGGGGACGGATGGCCACCAGGGCACGCAGCACAGGGTGCCACACGCAGCTGGCTCTGCACAGCACCGCATGTTTCCAATGGGCCACGCAGGGGAAGGATGCTGCCCTCCGAAATTCCTCCCCTCTGCTCCCATTCCCGGCCGCCTCGGGCTCTCCTCCCCTCCTCCTCCCTCCCGCAGCTCTCCTCTAAACTAATTGCACGGCTCGCTGTGTCTGGAGGAGAGCCACGGATCGATCCGTCGCTGCTGAAATGTTAATGCTAATCGTATAACCGCTCCGCCAGCACCTCGCACTCCGGTGGCAGCTCCAATTAATCTCAGGTAACGCAGCGCCGTGACCTTCGGCTCCGAGCCGGGGCAGCAGCCAAGCGATGCTTATGTAATTACACCATGAAGTGTGTAATCACCTGCCCTAATCCCCGAGGCCTCACAATTAGCCGAGGCCTCGGTGGCTGGGCTGCCAAGTGCTTTTGCCACCCCGGACAGCCTGGAGATGAATAACGGACAATTAAAGCGGCGTGACGGGGGCTAGGAGGTGTCCGTTCGATCGTAATTAGCTGTAATCATGGGGAGACGAGGCTGGCAGACGTGCTGTTCGTTGTGTAAGAAGCAATTTAGGGAACGGAGCGGCTTTTAACCGTTCCCCAGCCAGGCACCAGGAGGCACCCCATTTCTGTGGGCACGGAGAAGGGGGATCGGGGTGGGGAGAGCTGGGCTGCCCATAGGGGTGCTTAAAAAGCCACATTTTAGCTGGGAAGAGTCAATGTGTGCCAGGGCAGCGCGCTCTGTGCTGGGGACCAGGGCTGGGCGTGGGAAACATGGAAGGCTCTCCCATGGGTGGCGAGCAGAGCGTTAAGCAAAGGATGGCACTGCGCCGTAAGGCTGCACTCTGTGATCCCAAAGGAACTCACACCCACTCTTGCTCAGCCCCTCTGCTCCCAGCAGAGCTGTGGCACCCCCGGCCCTGCAGGAGCTGGGATGCTCAGGGCTGGGAAGGAGGGACTGTGCTGCCGTGCACGTGGCCAACGCCAGCAGGGACCCCAATGGGATGCAGGGAACGCCGTCTCAGACCAAAACCCAAAGCCTCGCGCCCTCCCACAGGCAGATCTCAGCCTTCAGCCCCATTACTTTCCCTCCTCCTCTCCTTTTGCCTCCCTGAGGAAGGGCTGAGCCGCACTCCCAGCACACCAATGCAGCCCTCGGCCGTCACATCCGATGAGCCTCGTCCTTTCTTTGCACAGAGCAATTCTGTTACCGTGAAGGTGCTCCCGCACGTTGCCCCCAGCCCTCTTTTCCCCCCTGCCACGCCAGCTGGAGCCTCCCAAGCAGAGCATTAGGGGATTTGCACTGCATGCTGCTAAATTTGATATGTCCTTTAACAGGAGACAAATGGTTCGCGAGGCTTAAAAAGTATTGACTTTTCTTTAACAATAAGCGCTAATGGCCTTCAAATAATCAATATTTAAAGTCATTACGGGGTTACACATTATACTGTTAAATCAGAGCCTCTCGCTTTAACCCCATCGCATCCTCCCGGCGTGCTCCAAAGGCTGCGATGGGAGATGGGAGCCGCAGATTGGAAGCGGCAAGGCGTGGAAGTAAATTTAGAAGGGCTGGAAGGAGGGGGAATAAGAAGGCATGAGAGCTCTGCTCCCTTCTGCTCTGCGTGTGATAGGAAGAGACACTTGAAACCCGAGGTAAGAGGCAGGCGGCACGCAGCTCGGGGCTGGCTGGCAGTGCTGGCAGCAGCCATCATCACCACACCTCCCAGCTCCAGCCTTCCCTCTTCCAAACCCTTTCGTAGCTCCAACCCCAACCGCCCCCCCCTACAACCCGCCTGCTGCTGCAGGACCTCCATCCCTGAGCAGCCCACCTGGAACCCCAGCCCTGTGCCCACCATGCTGCTTCTGCTCCTGGCAACGGGGGTGCCACACATCCACCTGCAGCCTGCACGCAGACGTGAGCCCTCCGCCTCCGCTGCCACCTCCTCAATGCTCAGCTCCCACCTCAGCCTCTGCCATTTCCTAGCCCTCTGCAACAGAGGTGCACAAAGGCTGCTTTGATTTATCTTGTGACAGAGAGCACGGTGGCCAAGCGCACAGCCCAGTGCTGACAGCTGCAGGGAGAACGCATGGTAGGAGTTAACCCACAGCAGGAGTCACCCCATGGCTGGAGTTAACCCATGGCACGAGTTAACCCATGCAGTGCTTTCCTGCTTAGCACCGTGCAGCATCCCAATGGCTTCCAGGGTGCTCAGGCACCCAAGGAGACTGCACCTGGAGCAGGATGCTCAGACAGGGCTCTGCAGAGTGGTGTCTCAGGCCCGGAGCTGCAGAGCACATGGCACGACCATGCTTCCTTTGCTTCCCTGCTTCATTCCCACTGCCACAACTCGTTTTGTTTGTGTGCAAGCTGGCATGTGGCTGCTGACATCCTGCTCTGTGCAATATGCTGCTCTGCTCTGACTGCACTTCTCAGGGACCTTCCTGGACCACATGCTTTCAAAGCAAGGAAAACTATCGCAGCAAAGGAAACTGAGGCACGGGGTGACCTCCAGAGGGCTGCACGCACTCCTGGCATGCGTACCCAGCAGCCTTATGGATGAGCTGCACCTGGAGGTGCTCAGTGCACCTGGCACTGTGGGTATGCAAGATGGGGGTTTGGGGGGGGGTTACCCAAAGGGCACCGTGCAGGGGAATGTCTTTGCCCAACCCTATGGGATTCCTGTGCCCCAGATGGAAGGCGGGGAAGCCACAAAATGCCAACTTCAACGTCTTCACTCACTCTGCAAAGCAGGGCGGGGGGGTTCACGCTGCCCGCGGCCCCAGGGTGGGTGCATTGCCTCCTGAACACCCCACATTACACCTGCAGGAGCTGCAGCTCTCCCCCCTTTCCCCACCCCCCCCCAGCAGCGGGTGCATTACCTGTCAGGGAAGTGGCTGTCGCGGTGCTGGGGGAGGCCCTGCTTCCTGCGCTGCGAGGACGAATTGCCGCCCGTGGGGATGTGAGCCTCCATCGCTCCCGGGTTCCGCGCAGCCGCCGCCGCCGCCACCTCCTGCCGAGCCCGGAGCAGATCTGGGGAAGGGGGGGGGAATTGATGAGCTCATGCCCCAACAACCCCGGGGTCCCCGG
>PPHD01031512.1:0-10047 GCA_002909625.1 Bambusicola thoracicus | reverse complement strand
TGAAGAATTATTCCCACACCCAAGTTCAGTCAGTTGCAGCACACCAGAGAAGTCCTTCAGGATGATCAACAACAACAACAAAAAAGGGCTCATTTATCCAAGATTCTCAAGGAAAAATAGAATTCAAACAGTTGAACTTCCCTTAACTAGAGTAGTGAAAGCTTGGGTTAAGTGCCATGAAAATACTATCAAGAGAGGAAGTGGGAGTACCACTAGCCTAAATTCACACAGAACTAAATATCAAGATAATAAACCAGACATTACTGACATGAATCACAGAAGAAATAAAAAAGGTACCTAAAACATCATCATCTGACAGTTATTTCTGAACTACACTTTAGAAACAGAGGCAAAAGACATTTTGGTTCCAAAGATGATTTCACATGGCTTTCATTAATTTCTGGAAGTCTTTAACCATAAACAGTAGAAAAATATTTTAAAAGTCCTCAAATGGTGCCTACTATGAGTAAGATATGACATAGCTCTTATTGCTAAGAAATCCACAGCAACATGAAGTTTCATACAACAGAAAAAAATTAAACCATTACTTTCAGCTAAAGCAGAAGCATAGATGAAGTAGTAGCATATCAGAAATTTTAAGTGCAGTTAAAACTCTGCTCCTGTACGAACTTACTGGTAGTCTGTAGTCAGCAGTACAAGGAAAAAAAAGAATGCAGTGGTAGGCATTTAAGTTTTATACATAAAATAAATCTCCTGTATTCCTATTTTATACTATTCAAAACCAAAACAATTTCCTGAGGTTCAGACTACCATAGTGCTTCACATGCATTTCCTGATACAGGCTGACAGCAGAAGAATTTGGAGCAATATACTACAGAACCATCAAAGCTCCTTGGCTTCTTCAGTTCCCCCCGCATCTCCCTTCAAGTCAAAAGAAGGTCTGAGTCTTTCCAAACCATACTACCTCAACTATTAGCAGGATATTACTATTCCACTGTGTTTATGTATATCCATTAGAAGGCTGCACATATTAGCTGGGATTAAAAACAATAGTTGCTTTCATTTCTGGCCTGATTCAAAATCCTGAACTAAGGTTCCAGAGTTACACACGCCTCCCAGTAAGGATCAAGTGACTCAAACACATTACTCTGTCTTAAATTCTGATAGGTATTTTTACTAATAGAAAAGTAAGATACCAAAAAGCATGCTGCCCGTCTGTCATCTGGTATCACACAAGTCCAAACACTCCACTGTGGAAAAGTCTATATGGAAAAATCTACAGGGAATTATGATTTTTGTCCATGAACAAGTATGAGATTACAAGTCATTCTCTCTTACAGAGGCAAGAAGGTGTCCAGCTTACATTTGTGCCTCAATTTCTAGATTTGCAAGTCACCACTGTTGCAGAAATGGAATTTGTACATTTCACAAATCACCTTTGCACACTAAATCAAGTTGGACTCAACTCTTAAAAAAAAAAGAACAAAAAAAACCAATTTCTAATTCAGCAAAACTCCAAAATCCAGCCAAGATGTGCTAATATTGGTGAATAGCAGTACACTTCGGGGGCAAAAAAAAAAAAAAAAAAAAAAAAGTTTAATGAGCTCTTCAAATAACCTCAAAGTAAGTAATGCTTAAAATATGAGTTTTCTTCTCCTTCTTCTATCAACTTTTTCTGCTGTCTCCTATCTAGAGGATGATCAAGGAACTTCCTTAGAATACATGCTTCCTATTGTGCTACCTCCAAAAAGTTAGCTTTATTTAGAAGCAAAAAGAAAAACAACAAAACAGAGTTTCAGCTCCTGCAAAACTGTGATCTAACTGGCATCTTACACTGGGCATTTTTTCTTTTATTTCTTGGGTGCAGGGGAGTTTTCTGCTTACCTATCAAAATGACAATGATGCAATCTATTGCTCATGAGTTCTTTTTCACTCTGAGAACATGCATGTAAATACATTTCGGACAAGTGGACTGCTTGTCTCTCCCAGCATACATGTGAGATGACATAGCTAGACCATCACGTTTCTCTTGCCTTCCTACCCTATTACCCAAATATACCCAAAAACTGGTTAAGAGTTAGTTCAACCAGGTTATTAGGATTTGGACAGTTAAGACTCATCTTAACAAGAACCAGACAGAGTCTGAATTCAGTGCTGACCAAGTTACAGGCAATGTGGGCTGGATTATGTGACCTCCAGAAGTCCTTTCCGTCCTGAATTTAGCTAGCTTGTCTATAACCTAGAGAAATCCTAACAGGAGACAACTACAGCTACTGAGCAAGTTACATATCTGTGCTGCTGGAACCATACTGAGGTACATGTCTAATAATTAATTTTTCAAATTACTTAAACTGAAAGAAATAGTCATTCCCTACACTAACACTTCAGCTACACTAATGGAGAATTGTTTCATTCACAAGCTGTACTTTCAGAAGCAGAATTTGTATCTATAACCAGCCATGCTTTCATGTATTTCTAGTGATAGTTTCATAAAGCTGCTCTGGGTTAATAACGTATGGGACAAAAATACACCTATATCTACCTCAGTTCCTCTAATACAGATAGTAGAGCTCTAAATTGAGATTCCAAGAGTGGCTAAAAGTATTCCAAGAAGTTAGTGGCTTACAGATACTTATCTCACCGAGCAAACTGTTCATATTTGCAAGGCTTAAATCAGAGAACAGAATAAACCCACTGTCTTTGAGAGACTGATCCCATAAAGAATGATAGATATGGATTTTAATCACGATACACCACTTTTATATAATTGAGTGAAGTATTTTGGACTGTTGCATAACTGCAGATTGAATGGGTAAAGAAAAAAAGACCATTTTACTGAATGCCCTTGAGTAAGCACACTTTTCAAGCTACAGGGTAGTCATTTTTTTGTTGCGTAGTCATTCATAGCCGGGCTGCCCTCAAAATTAGATATACTTCCATGTTTAGTTAAAAAAAAAAAAAGCACAATTTACAAGAGTATTTTCAAATCTCTACCATATAACTACAGAACGTAGTTTGCGCACACCAGATTTGAACAGCAGCCTAGAGTCTTCTTTTGAGATCTTTTTTTTCCTCTCAGTATAAGTCAGTCTGAGTTTAATTAGCAGCTGAAGCATCAGTCTCTAATTTTGTTTTATCCTTCCTAGAAACTGTAGAGCTATATCAAAATTAGGTTGAGAAAATATGGTACATACTGAAATAAGGTCTCACTCCCTTAGGAGTACTATATAGCTGCTTATTGTAAATGCTCTGTACTAGAGCTCTGCATTTTCTCCTTTTCAGTTACATATCTTTTGAATAACTTCAGTTTTACCTCCACAAAGTTGTTTTATATAACCAAACTATGAGCAATGTTTAGATACCATTTTCCCTTCTAACCACCTTCCTTACAAGATGAGATTTTAAGATCATTAGACGAAACCCACTTTTTTAAGCCCTGTATTAACAATTCCAATTAATTCACATTTAGTATCAAAAATGCATCAAATAAGTTCTGTTTGAAAGTATGTTAAATGCAATATCTTAACTTAAAGAAAATTAATGTGGTAGCATCCCAATCAAAATTCATCTTACCAGAGCTTGATGATAGAACAGTTCCTCTCTGAGAAGGTGCTTTGATTGTGCAGGTATTTTTACTTTCACTTCCCCTCCTCAAGGGAACCACAGATGGCACCATTTTAACCTTGGACACTGATGCATTTCGTAGAGCAACTGGGCTTTTCTTTGGTATATTTTTCTCTTGTGCATTCTCACCTTTCACAGAAGGCATCTGCTTTAAAACAGATGATAAAAAAACAATAGATCATAACTGTGACAAGCTGAGGAGTACCCTTCCTAGCATCTGTAGTGAAATACTGACCATACAGGTAAGTGACACATTTAGCTGTTTGCTATCACAGGTTCCACCAAAGATGCAGTCAGTCATACCACCTGCAGTTCACAGCTTCAAGAACCCTCTCTAAAATGGCTTTCAGCAACACAAAACTGGAAGTTTAAAAACAGTCACTAGTAATGACAGAGATTACAGAGGTCACTTTATGTCAGAGTTCCTTCTTTCCTTGTCCCCTCATGCTTTAATTGAGCTGTTTAAATACGACTGTGCCCAAACAAGATTACTTTTTTTAATCTTTAAACCAAGCAACTACTTAAGTTAATGAACTAAGATGTTGGTGGTCGTGTACTACCTGAAATGTAACAGCCACTGTCATGGGTTTCCCTGCCCAGGTCTGAAGTTACGGCAGAGAAACAAGTAAATCTTTCCACATTCAGGAATTTAAGAATCTACCCAAGACAGGTTTAGGTAACCAATTCACAGGTAGCACTATCTTTTATACAGAATTCTTGTTCTAGTTCTTATACACACTCATTCACGACTACTCATGCTGAAAAACTACACCTACAGATGTAAGCCTATGAACACATACAGATGTTCTTGTAGTTTTTTGTGACCCAATGTGATAAGAAATAATTTAGACATACTATGCACTTGCCACTCTTGATTGCAATCCC
The DNA here is from genome assembly GCA_002909625.1 of Bambusicola thoracicus. NCBI lineage: Eukaryota > Metazoa > Chordata > Aves > Galliformes > Phasianidae > Bambusicola > Bambusicola thoracicus. The sequence continues at coordinate 5,577 of PPHD01031512.1, read as the reverse complement.
CATCTTCAGAAATTAATCTGCATCTTACAGAAGACAATGTACGAAGTTCAGTCTAGCTGATTACTGAGCATTTTAAATTATTTGCTCTATGGAGTTACTGAGTCTCAGCAGAATAATTAGTATTGCAAAGGCTTCCATCTCTGAACTGGATGAATTGAAAGCATTCTCTTCTATCTGTGGTTCTGAAAGTAGTAGGTAATGTAGAAAACAAACTTTAAAATACTTCAAAATTAGAAAAGTCAGTCCTTACTTTCAAGTTATTAATTTCTTCTGTAATGCTTCAGGAATTGACAGCTGCTTCCATTCTACCTACTGTACATCCCCCCCTTATACTGAATTTTAGTAAAGCTTTTTTTTCCTAGCAAAGCAGTAAAGACTGACAAAAATTCAGACAACTCCAGGTTTCATTAGTAAGTACGCTGTCTCCATTTCACTGAGTAAACCAAGATTTTCACAACTTCGCCCTGAAGCTCTGTCCTTCTTTCCCACTGTTCCTCTTCTGGGAAACCTCTTTCAGAGTATGTGAAAGCAGCATGTTTCTCCTGACAGGTAGCTGACTAGTCCAACAATATATTCCAATCCATCATGCATGCATACCTTCCAGGCAGGAAGTCCGCACCTTCCAATTGGCTTACTGTCCCAGAAAAAGGTATGTGTCTTCTGCATAAGGCAAAGTTCCTAGTTACTCTTAACTACTCTAATGAGTTCCATTTTTACTTCCAATAAAAGAACTCCCAAACTATTCAAGGTAGACAGCTAAATTAAAAAGTTAAAAATGTTACACCAAATTGTTGATCTGACAATTTTGCAATACTTATGAAGATATGCTTAACATTTCTATGCAAAAAAAAAAAAAAAAAAAAAATTAAAAGTATGTTTTAGAACTAAATTATGTTTTGAAAAAAAATTATTGAAAACAGAAGTTTATCTTTAAGATAAACTTGAAATACTCAAAATTACAGTATCGCTAAAATTATACTGATAACGTGCACGTTAAAGTTACATCTAAAAATCACAGAATCAGAGAATTGTGGTGGTTGGAAGGGACCTTTAGAGATCATCAAGTCCAAACCCCATGCCAAAGCAGGCTCCCTACAGCAGGTTGCAAAATCTGAACAAGTGGCATTATACAGTTTTGCTAGTTAGACTGCATTAAGATGCATGTGCTTTTATTAGAATAATAGAATACTGACTGTATTGCGCTAATAAAACTTTACAAAAAAAAAAAAATACCATGGAATAAGATGAATGTTGACAACACTAAAAAGCACTTGAGGTCAAGTGCTAATTGCTTACTCAGAAGTTCAACCAGCTTGCAAAATTTTGTATTGCTCTCTCCTTTAAGTAGGAAGAGACTGCACCCCAGAAATCAATGTTACAACTACTTTTGTAGACACAAAACCCATTCCAGTTTCCCTCCAGCACTGTGCAATACAGAACCCCCTTTCTTCAAGTGAACAAAACATTTAATTAAGTGAAGAAAAAAGGCTTACCACAGGAACTGAGTGCAGGACAAACGTTTCATTTGCCACATCTTCTAACAACGGCGCTTCCAGAATTCCCATGTTGCAGTTTTGCTCTCTTTCACCTCCATTTGGACAGATGTTTTGAGCACAGGGCTGCACTAAAGAGTTTGAAGTATCCATTTCATCATTCAGCATCTCTTTTGAGTCTTCTCCGCACGCTGGAAGCACATCAGAAACCAAGGAGCACACTGAATTGGTAGCACTCACTTCAACTGTGTCTTCTAGATTCTGCTTCAGCACAGGTGTCTTTGAAGTCCTGTGGGAAGCAGTTCTCGGATGTGTTGTGGCGTGCACAACTTGGCTAGTAAAGAGGTGTTTCTTAAGATGCAGCTTATGGGGCTTATTCACAGGCAGTTCCGCTTTCATATCTTTAGCTAAATCTATTTTCTTTTTCAGCACTTTTACAGAAGGGGACAGTTGCCTTGAGGAAGCAACTGGCAAGGATGAGGAGGCAGCTGATTTTTTTGGTGACTGAGGAGACTGTTTTAAGGGTTCACTCTCTCTTGACTGTAGTACAGGCCTAGACATAACCTTTGGCTTCACATTTTTGAAATTAGGTTTGGGAAAACTAACAATCTCGCATTTCCTTGATTTGGTTATTGATGACACAATAGGCGATCTGCCCACTGTTCTTCCCGCAATTTGACCTGAACTAGACTTAAGCGAAGGCCTTCGGTTATGCTCTCCTACAAGCATCTCGTTTGGTCTTAGTTTAGAAGGCTTGTCTCCGAGTTCTGCCACAGCTGGAACAGGAAAAGTTGTGGGTTTTGTTCGTTCTTTAGGAGTTGAAGTAAATAGAGCAGTATCGCTTTCACCAGCCACAGGACTGAAGACCAAAAAAGTTGCTTCACATTTCAGTTCTGGTTTAACTGTTCTCTTTAGTTTTGGTACACTGCAAGGTAGCACTTCAGACACAAAAGGGGTGTTGTGCTTATACTGAAAGGCAGCATTTGCAGGGATGCTTTGTTCTTTGGTTAAAGGTTCACTAGTTTTCTTTGATACTTCTTCTCCAATGTTTTCTACTGGTAGAAAGTGCACATTATTTCCAGGACTATCCATGCATGTCTGAGCAATGGAATTCCTGGTTTCATCACAGTCAGCAGTATTCCGCAAGACCTTTACTTGTTGATCTTCATTTGTGAAGATGTATGGTGATAATTCAGCTTGTGCATGAGGATTAATACATCCAGCAGCTTGCTTTCCAGACTGTGCTGCTGTTTCGAATCGTTCTCTGTCAATGTTATTAGTGTTTTCTATATCGAATTTAACACCTGCAGAGGCAGGATAATATACTTCAAAATCAGCAGAGGCCTCTAGGTTTCCTGAAGTCACTACTGCAAAAGAGAAATTTGGTGTTTTTTCTGAGCTGATTGCACCCAATTTCTCTTTCCTATCTCCTTCATCAGAAGAGATTACCATTTCCCCCAGATGCACATCATTTTGATCAGTTCCCACTGTTCCACTTACAATGCTATTAACATCGAATGTGGTTTGGTGACAGTGTACCCTGTTTTCTATCATGGACTGCGTGCACTGCTCTGAAGCAACATGTGGTAATACACAGTTTGATTCAGTCTGACTGTAAGGCATCAGTTGTTCAGTACTCTGAGCTTGCATTTTTGTCATAGCCACATTACCTTTCAGGAAGTTTGTAGTTTCTTTCAAGTCACAATTCAAAGGATATACAATAGTCTGCTCAGTCAGAGAAGACTTGCATTCAGTATCTATATCTCCCAAGAGAACTCTTCCTTGGCAGTTGTATTCACCAGGCACCCTTGGCAGATGAAATGCTTCAATGCACTGCTGTTTTAAAAGAATACTTCCAGAGTCGCTCTTATCTTCAAGAACAGCATCACCTTTATGCTCGGTCACTATATTTTGGTCAGTTAAATCACCATGTAACTTGGCAGCACAATTCTTTGAGGGAAGTGTAGCTTTGTCACAAGTGTAGTCATTTCCATTTTCATCCCTTATAAGTAAGGAAGACTTCAAGCCATTCTTTGCTTTGTCATCTGACTTTTCAATATTCATTTTGAAGGTTAAATTTCAAACAATTTTCATTTTATGCTTACTTAAAACCCCAGAGAATGCAGACTTCTGAATTTTGCAGAAAAAACAGCTTTTCCCTGGAACATGTCAGCTGTCTGAGAGACATTTAAAAAGCTGGTGCTTGTTTTTGTGCTTTCCAAGAGGATTCAAAAGTTCTAGGATTAAAATGAAATGAAAAGTGATTAGCCAAACCAGGATTTTACAGTGTTCAGCATTCTTAAGCAGTTGGTCATGACTTAAATCAAGTGCAGCCATTTTGACAAACTTCGACCACTCTTCCCAACTGAAGAGAAGCAGGAAAATAAGACAGGTGTTGAACATCTCGGCACACCTGTAGTGATGTATTTCAGTTCTCCTATCAAAGAATAGGAAGAAGGAGGACACTGGCATTGAAAACAATGGGAAACAGGTCGGGATTTTAACTGAAATGCAGCTACAAGTGTAGTATCCTTAAAAGACGACATGGACATATTTGAAACTCAGTGAAAGGAAAACAGCAGAACATGAACATTAGAATTATGCATTATAGGAGTGATGGAATAATGCACACTGATATAAGAAATACATCAGAAGTCTGAAGTGATTTAATTGCAACTTAAATACATTGAGTAGCAGAACCCTAATGAACTGAAACTCCAGGGAAACAGGAGAATAGAGATACTTAACTATACTACCAACCACCTTTGCAGGGGTGACAACCTGATTGCAATTCACTGAGACAAGTCAGTGAGGCTGCAAAATCTGAAAACATAAAAATGGGAGGTTTCCACTACCTCAATGTAGATTAGTTACATTGTGATCAGAGAATGATCCTTTATTTTTGAATCTGAGACTGCTTCAGGCAACAAGCTAGCAATGACAAGATAAACCACTCTTGATTTGTTCTTTAACAGGAGGCAACTTAATGCTACACAGAGAGCATATAAACCATTTTAGAAATCAAAGTGAAGGAAAGAAAAACACTTAGAGAAATACTCCTAAAAATGTAAAAATAAAGCCAGTGCAATAAATAACATCAAAAGGTAAGTTACTAAAAGCAAGAATTTATCATTCAAAAAGCTGGCATTTTCTCATAAACCTCATTTTCTTTAGCTAGAAGCACACCATGAATAGTTACATTCTTAAATTCTTTTTCAACTGAGCAGAAGCATAAAGCTTTCCAGACACATTCTAGGGCCAATAAACAGTTCTGAGCATAAAAGTAGCACTTCAAGTAAGACCATTCTAGATCTACATAAGATTGTATGCTCATGACAGACTAAATGCAGAGAGGCTTCTAGCCCAGAGCCTTTTCTTTACACACGACTTTTTACCTTCAAACTGAGACAGATGTTTAAAGAGCATGGAACAAGGAAACGAGCCACCAAAATAAGGCAGCAACCCCCCGTCCCCCACCCCCCCATTTCCTTTCCTCAATTCCAGAACAAAAATCACTTAAGATAAAAATCTGGACTAGACAAACCCTGTTTAAACTCTCCCAGCTCCTAACAGCTCCAGATCCTTCGACTGCCCACTGTTATTCAACCTCTAAAGAAGCACGAGCAATAGTGGCACCCTCATTTCAATTCTCTATTATGAAACATGAGGTAGGTTCAAGAGTTCTTCCACAGAAGTCTTCCCTTGAAGCTGGGCAAGAACCTGTCCTGAATGATTTTCCATCAAGTTAAGTTGATCACAGAATCAACTGTTGAAAATGTCTGCAAACTTTGCTTCCGCTGTTGTTTTGATATATTAAAACTAGTTGCTACTTGTTTGGAGACTAACTCACAATACACCATACAGCTTGCCCAGCTAGTCATGCAACAAGAAGTTAAGAGGTTCCATTTTGATTGAGCACTTGTTCAGATGCAAAAACCATTCTCATCTCTTTCAAGACCTTTCACACAATAATGAGTAGGGAACTCTAGTATGCTGCTTCACAAAGCTGAAGTCTCAAGAACTTAAAGAATGACACCTCAGCTTAATATGGATTGCTGATTCACCAAAATTTGAAACAGGAGTA
>PPHD01031511.1:0-10047 GCA_002909625.1 Bambusicola thoracicus | reverse complement strand
AAGAAACACCCGAGCTGCCCAAGGAAGCTGCTTGCCCTCCAGCTTTTTAGCAGCAGATTCACTAGCCTGGATGCTGTGAGATGCCTCCATGTGCAGGCTGGACGTGCAGCAGCCACTACTGGCACCCCAGGGTGCTGTGCTTATCTCAGAGCAGCCCTTTCCACATGGTTGTTGGGAGCTGAGAGCCTTAGAGCACCAGACCTCTTTGAACATAGGTGCGGGAGTAGCTGAGATCGATGAGCTCTACAGGGGATTGTGCTTTGGAAGATGTTTCTCCTCATGCTGCGCTTTCAGCTGTCTAGAGACCAGTGTGAGCAGCGGTGCTTCCCCACTGCTCTCTGCCCATCCACGTGCTCAAGGTGTGCCCTCCTTTCTCTGTCCTGCAGCGGTGGGGGCTCAGGCAGCGATCCGTTTCGCCAAGGAGCCGTATTCGCAGGACGCCCTGCATGGCCGCAGCGCCATCCTCCGCTGCGAGGTGGAGGAGCCGGCCCACGTGGAATTTGAGTGGCTGCAGAACGGGCTCCCCATCCAGGACACGGAGCAGCGCTTCAAGGAAGGCAGCAACCTCCAGTTTGCTGCTGTCGACAGGCATCGGGACGCTGGGAGCTTCCAGTGCGTGGCCAGGAACGTGCAGAGTGGGGAGGAGGCTCGCACGGCCAACGCGTCCTTCAATATCAAGTGTGAGTGTGGGGCAAGAGCACGGCGCTCTCTTGGGAGGGCATGGGACTGGGAATGCCTGCTGGTGTGAGGGGTGATAGTCGGACAAGGACTAAGGAAGCACAGCATAGGCCAGGTAAGCGGAGTGCCAGGAAATGGTCTTGAGTTGCACCAGGGGAGGTTTAGATTGGATATCAGGAAGGGTTTCTTCAGGGGAAGGGTGGCCAGGTGTTGGAACAGCCTCTAGGGAGGTGGTGGAGTCCCCATCCCTGGAGGTGTTTAAGAAGCGTGTGTATGGGGTACTTAGAGACATACATTGGCACTGTTAGGTTGGCGGTTGGACTTGATGATCTTAAGGATCTTTTCCAACCTAAATGATTCCTCTTCAGCTCCCACATCCTTCATGCCTTCTAGGCCCATGCATCTTCTGATATCGCCAAGGCTCTCAGAGATGCTGCCTTCCTCATGTGTGTATGTGAAATGGGGATGTTACAGCACCAAGCGTGTCCTGGATGCCACAGGTCCTTTCAGAGCCCATCTGATCCCTTAAGGAACAGCTACACGGGGCGGAGGGGGGGCATTTGCAGGGTGGTGTCCCTTTGCTCCGCACTGGCTGGTTTTTACTGCGTTGGCGCCCGGCTGGGCTCAGGAACCAGCCGTGCTGAGGCTTTCTTTGGTCACACAGGGATCGAGACGGGCAGCGTGGTGCTGAAGCAGCCGGCCAGCGCAGCTGAGATCCAGCCCTCCTCTACTGTGGTGCTGCGGTGTCACATCGACGGCCACCCGCGGTAAGGGTTGCCTCCCGAGGAGCCCGGCCGGAGGTCCCCCTGCGCCTTCGCCGCGCGCTCTTCCCCCTCTCTCTGTCTCTCTCTCCTCCTCTCTCCTGCGAGGACGCAGTAGAGTCTAGGGAAGGCGAAAAGCAGGATTGAGCCTGCGGCCGAGCACCGGGGGAGAAGGCAAACGGCTTCCTCGGAGCCGCGTAGCGAGGAGCACAGTAAGGACGGGCTGTCACAGCCCGGTCGCTGCGCTGCTTGGTGTGCTGCGGTCACTCTCCGTCGCTTTCCGATCATGTCCCGTCCACTTGGCTGCATGTCTCATAGCTTCGTGTGTTTGTCGGGGCCAGCGATGGGAGCGGAGAGCCAGGGAAAGGGCCATCTCTGGGCTGTCTGCTCCGCACACCCACTCGCCAGGGAGCCCAGCAGCCTCTCGGCGCCCGCTCACCCTCTCGCCCCTGTCTCGCAGCCCCACGTGGCAGTGGTTTCGGGACGGCGCTCCGCTCCCCGACGGCCGCGGCACCTATTCTGTCAGCAGCAAGGAGCGGACCCTCACCCTGCGCAGCGCTGGCCCCGATGACAACGGTCTCTACTACTGCTGCGCCCGCAGCGCCGTTGGCTCCGTGTGCAGCCAGGACAACTTCACGCTGAACATCATCGGTGAGTCGTGTCCCCAGGGCCCGGGCTGGGGCCTCTGTTTTGGGTTTCCTGAAGCACGGTGGTAAGCTGCGGGCTGCTCCGCTTTTCTTACCCTCTGGTGGTCTCTGTTGCTGCAGATGAGAGCTTCCCCCAGGCGGTGGTCGTCCCAGAGGACCTCATTGTGACCAAGAACGAAGAGGCCATGTTTGATTGCCAGTTTGCAGCTGTGCCCCCTCCCACGCAGGAGTGGCTCTTCGAAGACAGCCCCATCACCAACAGATCCAAGTAACAGGGACCCCGGTGATGTGGGCAGGGCTGGGAAGAGTGGGGAGGGGGCACCAGAAGTAAATGAGAGAGGCCAAACGCTGGCTATGCCTGAGGGCAATTGTTCAACGTCAGGCTGGCCACTGGGGATGGTTTCTTAGCTTGGATGGCTTGGGTTTGACATAGCTTTGTTCCTTGTGTGGAGCCTTCATCAGCGTAAGACTTACAAAGCAATTTGTTCTTGGAGGAGTGTGTGAGGCTGCGAGTCCAAGATGCCTGTGCATGATGATCCCCAGTGCTGGGGATGTCTTCTAGCCACAGATGTTTGTGTCTGGTGATTCATGGAGCCAGCACCCCAGACACCCACTCGAGACAGTTCCCAGAGCCAGGGACACATCCCAGTATCAGATACCCACAAGTGGTGTTCCCCAGGCTCAGGGGTGCCTCCCAGCCTCCAGCATACACATGGCAGTTTACTGGGCTGATGGCTGTCTTGCAGTTCCAGCTGCCTGCATGTGGTGACTCCCAGAGCCAGAAACGTTTGTGGGTCCCAAACACCCATGCGTGCTGTGATCCCTGCAGCCTAGGATGTCCCTGCAGTAGGTTGCCCATGCATGGTGATCCCCAGAGCATCTCCCAGCCCAGCCAGGTTGCCTGTAATGGGGATCTTGGGCCAGAGATGTCTCAGAGGGACTGTGCCAGGCAAGTGGTGCCATCTGAGGCCACATGCCCCCTGGCCTGGGAGCTCCGGGGCGCCACCTTGTGCCCCTTTTTCCCTTTCCTGGCTGAGCCATCATTTGGAGCTGGCTCATTTTGGGATGCATCTTTCTGGAAGCCAGCTCTGCTCGAAGGAGAAGACTTCTCTTAGCACGTCTCCTTGATGAAGCGTGCATCCCACTTCCTCCTTCATTCTGCTTCCCTTGCCTTGGCTTGGCAAAAAGGCCTCCCTGTTTGTTCTGTGAGCTGCTGTAGGACCTCATGGGGCTGTGGCTCTGCCCCATGTCCTGCAGAGACGCCTGCTGAGGTCTGCCTCTCCCCTCACGCCCAGGACAACTGTGTTTGCCAATGGCTCCCTGCTGATCACCCAGGTGAAGGCCCGCAGCACCGGTGTCTACAAGTGCATTGGCCACGGGCAGAAGGGGAAAGCTCTCGTGCTGAAGGCGACTCTGCGGCTGGCAGGTGAGGTCCTGGTGATGGGGTGGGCAGTGGGTCTCATAGCTGCACTGTCCCTCTGCAGCTGTGAGATCACACAGTAACGGACCAGTAAGCTGGTACATATGGCTTGTGCACATTTTCCCTTGGCTGGTGGCTCCTGTAGGGACAGCGATGCTGGCGGGATGGCCACACTGCCCTGTTTGAGCCCTGCTGTCTGTTGCTCCTCTCAGAGATCGAAGAGATGGCACCCTTCTCCCCGAAGGTGTTGACAGCGAACCAAGGGCACCGTGTGTCCTGTGCTGCCCCGCGGGGCGTACCCACGCCCCAGGTCTGGTGGGAGAGAAACCAGGAGCGGATCCCCACTTCTGGCAGGGTGTACCAAGAGGCAGAGCAGCTCGTTTTCACCAGCATCACCGAGGCAGATGCGGGGATCTATACGTGCCATGCTGCCAACAAGGCTGGGGAGAAGAAACAGGAGCTGAGCATCACCGTGGCTAGTAAGTTGCTTTCTGAGGAGGGCTGGGAGCACTGGAAGAGGCTAAAGAGGTGGTTGGGGTGAGCTGTGCAGGGATGTGGCATTCCTGCATGTCTCATGACTGCTTGCAAGCTGCCCATCCTGGCCAAGCTGGTGCTGGCTGGATGGCGAGTGAGTGCACCTGTGTGACCCCTCGCTTCCATGCCTAGCGGTACCCAAGTGGGTGGAGATGCCCAAGGACAGCCAGCTGGAGGAGAGCAAGCCAGGATACCTGCATTGCCTCAGCAAGGCCTCCCTGAAACCTACAGTCACCTGGTACCGCAATGGCGTCTCCATCTCCGAGGTGAGGTGACAGGGCAAGCCCCCACTGCGGCTTTTCCTTTCCTTGTGCTCACATCCAGAATGCCTGGTGCTGCTCCTGACTCTACCTCCGTCTACCTGGCACCTGGGAGCTCAGTGGGCTGTCCCTAGCCAGCCTTGTGCTCATGGGATGGTAGTTGAAGAGATGGGTCTGAGCAGGGCTGCCCCTGTCTAGGACTTGGCACGGCCAAGCCCTGGATTGATGGAGTGCCGCGGACAGGGTCTGAGCCCAGGGCTGATGACAGTGTTGTTTCTGCCTCCCTACCCCATCTCTGGGCAGGACTCACGCTTTGAAATCTCGGAGAACGGGACACTGCGCATCAACAACGTGGAGGTGTACGACGGGACGATGTACAAGTGTGTGAGCAGCACGCCGGCAGGCAGCATCGAGGGATATGCACGGGTACATGTGCTAGGTATGCCGGCAAGCACTTTGTGTCCATTCCATGCAGGGAGTTCTCTTGCCTGCAGGAGAGCCTTTGGTGCCTCCCATGGCCAGGGAACCTCACGGCACCTCTGTCTCTTGCAGAGAAGTTAAAGTTCACTCCTCCACCCCAGCCACTGCAGTGCATGGAGTTCAACAAGGAGGTTACGGTGTCCTGCTCAGCTACTGGCCGGGAAAAACCCACCATCCAGTGGACCAAAACAGGTGAAGGGGACGTGGATGTGTGTCTTTTATACGGATGCCAGGACCTTCTCAGGGTGGTTGAGATGGGAAGGCACCTCTGGAAGCTGTTTGCTCCAACCGTCTGCTTGCGCTCTGCCACCTAGAACTGCTTGCCCAGGACCATGTCCATGTGGCTTCTGAACTTGTGTTCACCCACTTCAGAGGGGGGGAAGGTGCTGTGTGGCATAGCGTATCACCTGTGGCTGCTACATCCCTCTTCTTGCCGTCCTGCAGATGGGAGCAGCCTGCCATCCCATGTCAGCCACAGAGCTGGCATCTTGTCCTTCCACAAGGTGAGCAGGAGCGACTCAGGGAACTACACGTGCATTGCCTCCAACAGCCCGCAGGGTGAGATCCGTGCCACCGTGCAGCTGGTGGTGGCAGGTGAGGGCTCTTCAGCAAGCTTTCCTGCTCTGTTGGGGCTCCTGGGTGCCACTCGAGTGGGTGGCATGTCCTTCCAAGGGAGGAGATGTCTGGTCTGACCCCAAGCTCTGCTTCAGTGTCTGGTTTACACACCCCTAGAGGGCACGTGCCATGCTGCTGTGCTGGCCCTGCCTTCTGCATGAGCTCAGTGTCGCTCCCAGGAGCTGACAGCCTCCATGTCGGCCTCTCTGCCTCCAGTTTATGTCACCTTCAAGCTGGAGCCGGAGCCCACAACCGTGTACCAGGGGCACACGGCCATGTTCCAGTGCCAGGCAGAGGGGGACCCCGTGCCACATATCCAATGGAAAGGGAAGGACAAGATTTTGGATCCCAGCAAGCTTCTGCCCAGGTACACAGCCTCCACTCCAACTGGAACAGGGTTCAGCTGTCCCTTGTCCCCAGCTAGGAGGGCACGCAGTCAGTTGTCTCCATGTCTGAGGGCCTGGGCTCTTCTAGCTTCAGCTGCATATGATTGTTCTTGGGCACTGCATGGCATGGGATGCAGAACTGTTATAGCAGGGATATGAGGCTATGCTGCCCTGGGGATATGAGGCTGCAGGTGCCCAAAGCCTGCCTCTGCCTTCTCGTGTTTGCAAAGGGCTCTGTGTGGTTGGCAGGATTCAGATCATGCCCAATGGCTCCCTGGTCATTTACGATGTCACCACCGAGGACTCTGGAAAGTACACCTGTATTGCTGGCAACAGCTGCAACATCAAGCACCGCGAGGCCTTCCTCTACGTTGTAGGTGAGGGAGGTGCCCGGTGCCAGGACATGGCCTCCTGCCATCCCAGGCCCCACTGCTGGGGCTTTCCTCTTCCCTCAGCACATTCTTGAGGAGGGTTTGGGAAATCCCTCTGTGCCTTCATGGCTTCGGTGCTCTCTGTCCCACAGACAAGCCGGCAGCAGAAGAAGATGAGGGACCCAGCAGCCACACGCCCTACAAGATGATCCAGACCATTGGGCTCTCGGTGGGAGCAGCTGTCGCCTACATCATTATCGTGCTGGGGCTGATGTTCTACTGCAAGAAGCGGAGGAAAGCCAAGAGGCTGAAGAAGCACCCGGAGGGCGAGGAGCCCGAAATGGAGTGTCTGAATGGTGAGGCCAACATCCTCGGTGGTGGGGGCTTCCCTGGCAGCCCCATAGCCTTGAGGTGGCGCGGCTGAGGGTGAGCACGGAGCTCCTGAGGCACAAGGGGCTGCTGCTCACCCTTAGGGACTCTGGCTGTTGGTTTTGACTATGGCTGGTGGCATCAACCTGCTGCCAGGTGAGGAATAGGCCAGGAAAGAGTGCTCTTCTGTAAACGTGAACCCAAGATATCTCTGCAGCATCGTTTCCACTTCCTTGGACTTCGTGTTTGTTCTTAGGTCATTGATCCCAGGGAGGACTTCGGAGTGATGGGGAGCAATCGAGTTGGCTTCCTATGTAGTTCCCTGGGCCTCTTCCTGCACTGGTTCTCCAGCATGCAGCCTCGGCCTGGTCTTCTGGCGGTTGCTGTGAGGTCCTGGCAAAATATCACAAAGGGGTTCGTCGGCTGTTTTCCTTCTTATATGGATACTTTGAGGTTGGAACCAAACCTCCAGAAGAGAAGTCTGACTGTGCAACCGTCTGAGAGCCAGGATGCATCCCTGCAGCTCTGTGCTCTGCTGCTGTCCCCTCTGCAAGCTCTTCACATAGCCAGCTTGCAGACAGCCCATGTGCCAGCAGACTCTGGCCATCATCCTCTTCCTTGGAAAGGAATTGTCTGAATCCTTTCTCATGTTCCCTCCGTTTTGTTTTGTTTTGTTTTGTTCCTTTTCTGTTGTTTTTATCTGTCTTTCTTATATTTTTATGCCAGTAGCCTTTGCCTTTTCTTACTCCCTTCACACGGAACCAGTTTAGCTCTCAGAGAGTTGTGTCCTCAGTAGTTGTAGCCCTTGCTGAGCTGCCCAGATATCTGCACTCCTTTCTGGCATTTCCACAGCCTCCCTTGGAGAAGTGGTTTGTGTGGATTGACCCCCAGCATCATTTCTGCTGTGGTCCCCGTGTAGCGAGGTGACCTGAAGTATCTCAGCACCTACCTGGTGACAAGAGTTCCCTGCCTGGCCACCAGCTGGCTTTGCCAGTTCCAGACAGATCGAACCTTCCTATGGAGTTGCAGTGGCTGCTTCCCATGGATTTCTTGCAGATGGATGTATTCCTAACAAGTCGGTCATCTTTTGAGGTCATACCCCTGGCATTGTGCATCCTCTGCTTCTCCTCAGTGTCCCTCCATCTGACTGTGCTGCTTTTTTGGGTGAATATGGAGGGGATCTGGGAGGTTAACTGCTCTGGAAACTGATGGGAGTATTGAATTTCCACATTGGCATGTGCTGATTTCTCCAGGAGGTGCTCACGTGTTGCAGGCAGGTGGGCAAAGCAGGACTTTATGCTTGGCTCCTCTTTAATACTTCTGGATGCCCAAATGAAACTTCATCCGTCTTGGCCCCTTTGTTATCACCTGTCTTGTCAGAGCTCTGTGAAGGATGGGGATGACTGCTCAAAAGCACTGCCACCCACTGGTGCTGTCTCTCAGCAGCGGAGTACTTGCTCTGCAGCCTTTGGTATTTTCTTGGCACGGTTGCAGTGCTCTTGTATCATCCTCTTGGCTTCAGGCTTCTAGTCTTGAGACACCATCAGTCATTGCCGCAGACAGCAGAGGCTCAAACAGCCTGTAAGTGCTGGGCTGCTGGCAATTAGCATAGAAGCAGGGTGAGCTCAAGTAGTATCGAGCTTTGATTTATTGGGCAGATGGTGTTTTTCTGCTGTGGCCTTCTGCAAGTATTGCTCCAGCCTGTGGGAGAGGACAACGTGTCAGTAGCCACAGCTCTGAAGTTAGCACATCTCAGTCTTCACGGCACCCAGCCTACCCGTGGCAAAGCCAGGTACGACCAGGTGTTTCCTTGTTGCTTGCCACTAGGCAAGCTGAGATGGAGTGTGCCCAGCAATGCACAGTGATGCTGCACGTGTGTCACCTTAGCTCAGTGCTGTGCTCTGCACTTTACATTCAGCTCACAAAAGTTTTGCTTCCTAGTGCTGGGTCTGATCCAAGCAGCACATGCACAAAAAGTCACCGTTTGCTTTCTGCGCCACATTCTCTCTGCTACAGACACAGACCTCTCTGCTTTCTTGTGGCAGTAATGATTTCTGCTGCTCACTCGCTTCTCTTTGTGCCAGGGAAATTTCCAGTGGGGTCCCTAATCAGAAAGTGTGCTGGTGTTAATTGTAAGGACAGCACGCTTCAGCGCTGCTTTAATCCAGGTGGTAAAAGAAGGTCCAAGCTGCCCTGGTGCAGCAGGTTCCAGGTTACAAGGAGGTGAGCGTCGCAGGAGCAGGGGGGTCAGGTCAGATGGACCCAGGGGATGTTAGAAGACCGTGAGCAGGGCCCACTCCACCTCATGTCTGACCTGCTGTGGTTGTGCGGACTTCTATCCACGGGCAGCTGTGATGTAGCCACCCCTAGGGGATGTCAGCGTGATGTGGGACAGACAAGGCCAGATGGGGCTAGTTGGCTCTGGGACCAAAGCCATTGCTCAGCGTCTGATTTCAGGGCTGGCGGAGATGGGGTCGGACGTGAGCCCACGGAGAGCAGCTGTGGGGAGGGCACTCTATGGGGCTGGGCGGCAGGCTAGGGTGCTTGGGGTGTCCGGAAGGGGCTGGTCCCCAGAGTGATGTTGCCGGCACAGCCTGGCGGGATGCTGAAGCCACGTATACATCCCTTGCAGGTGGTACTTTGCTGCAGAATGGGCAGACGACGGCGGAGATCCAGGAGGAGGTGGCCTTGACCAACCTGGGCAGCAGCTCTGGGGCCAGCAAGCGGCACAGCGCCGCTGAAAAGACGCACTTCCCTCGTTCCAACCTGCAAACAATCACTACCTTGGGTATGCCGGGGCACCCTGTCCTGCTTCTCAACAAGAAACTCCTGGTCTGACCTCCAGTGTGTGCCAGCCAGGAAACTCAGTGCATTGGGGCACAGAAGGTCCTGCTGCTGTTGGGCTGCCTGTCCTAATGCGTGCTGTATCCCTCTGTGCTGCTCTGCACTTCCAGGTAGGGGGGAGTTCGGTGAAGTCTTCCTGGCCAAGGCAAAAGGTGCAGAGGATGGCGAGGGCGAAGCGCTGGTGCTGGTGAAGAGCCTGCAGACAAGGGATGAGCAGCTGCAGCTGGACTTCAGGCGCGAGGCAGAGATGTTTGGCAAGCTGAACCACGTCAACGTGGTGCGGCTGCTGGGGCTGTGCCGTGAGGCTGAGCCACACTACATGGTCCTGGAGTATGTGGACTTGGTAAGGGTCCTGCCAGCAGCTCCTGAGCCTGATGGGGGGATAGTGGAGACGGCGTCCTGCATCTGGGTTGGTCTGGGCTGGTGTCACTGGGTGGACAAGGCTGAGGAGGCAGGGCTGAGTTTACAGGTTGCCCAGAGAGCTGTGGGTGCCCCATCCCTGGAGGTGCCCAAGGCCAGGTTGGATGAGGCCCTGGGCAGCCTGAGCTGGTGGGGGGCAGCCAGCCCACGGCAAGGGGTGGGTGATTCTATGAATATCAGTGTTCCCAGCATCTGGAAGTGTCCCAGGGTGGATGGGGCTCAAGAATAAGGGCTGGAGGGCTCCCTTTCCCTCCTGATTTCT
>PPHD01031509.1:0-10048 GCA_002909625.1 Bambusicola thoracicus | reverse complement strand
CATTTTTTTAAGTGTTGCATGTGATCAGTTTTTTTTGTTTTTTTTTTTAATAACTTTTATACAGACTTGTCAGGAAACTGGAAAAAAGGGGTGGACTTCAGGGAGCATTTGCAAAGGGATACTGTGAGTTTGGGATGCAGCTGCTACTGACATTTGCAAAAGGTCAGTGGGGCAAAACCTCCCTTCTTCTAAACACAGTGGAATTCAAAAAGGGACAGGAAAGAAAGAGGTTTCAGAATAATTATCGCTATTTATTAACACACAATTCTAGTTTATTTTATGTGAAGAGATACCATTTCTGATACAGGCTCAATTTACAGCCTTTAATAAACCACAAGTTTGTATTCTCAACTCTGCCATACAAACAGGGAACTTACCTAACTCTTAACCAGGTATATTATGGTTATGTTTGTATTTCTCTACTGTCATTACTTTAAAAATAATCTTTTTGTTATTCCTTCACTCCCCAAAACCAGTCACGATTCACACAATATTTGGGGATAATTTCTCAAATCAGGAAAAATAGATAAGTAAGTGTTCCTTAAAAGAAGCAAGCAGAAGAAATTAACAGAATTTAAAAGTATGTAAGAAATGTATCAGTCCTGATCAAAACAGTTAAAAATGACTTTTATGTCAACTCTATTTTGTTAAATAGCTACAGTATAACTTCAGGTTTTTATTTATTTATTTTAATCAGAGATTTATGTCCAGGCATAAAAAAATTTTCAAAATATTGAACAGTTTCTATACTCTATTCCTCCCTAGTATCCAATAATTCCAGGAAATTTCTATTTTATGCTGTGAACACCATAATAAGAAAAATCATGAAATGTCACAGCATCAAAAGGCCTAGATTTATTTATTACCTCCCTGGGCAAAGCAGTCCAGTTAAAGAATATGGCTGTTCTCCTGATGCTGAAAGATACTGGCATCGCCCATAACGCACACTACAAGAAAATCTTCAAAGTGGTAATAAGGTAACTTGGAAAGGAATGCTGTACTTTCTCCTACCGTTATAGGAAAAGAACAGAAATTTTGGATATGTTATAGTTTCGGATAAAACAAACTTTTCCTTTGAGCTTCAGTGGATGACTATGATAAGAATTAGCATTTGTCTAGCCCTTCATTTTGCACTTGTATTAATAAAATCTGGAATAAAAATGGCACTGTATGCTTTAAGTTTAAAACTCAGGATTAGTCTAGAACTGAAAAAATATAGCAGTATTTGCCCAGAAGAATGAAGAAATGGCTAGCTCTACTGGCATCATAACTAACATCTAGTGAACCATTCAATACTTGTGTTACTGCATCCCTTCTTACTGATGACTGTAGAATTTGAAAATAATACACCTATTTCCAACTTTAAAGAGCTGATTATGCTCTCAGTTACGCTCTTGTAAACTAGCAATAATAAATAACCTAAAGAGGCAAAGCTGCATCAGCATTCAAATGGGGAGAGTTGAAAATAAAGATTATGAACACAAGTTCAAGAAACAACCGGATTTTTCAGTAACTGTTTTTTGTGCACCACCGAAGAAACCCCACAACAAAACAAAGCTTCAAAACCTACATCAAGCAGCCCATTGTTGGCTGCAGAATTTCCATCTGTGACAAAACCTCTCCCAGCACAGAGTTAAGGAAGCCAGATCATGACGCCTACCTGTGCAAGCTGGTCTGCTTTGGCAGGGGGTTGGACTAGATCATCTCTAGAGGTCCCTTCCAGCCCCTACAATTCTGTGATTCTGTGGCACTAAATCAACATCTTCCAGAACAGTGAGCATGGTGCTACAGGATCACCACCTCAATGCAAACTTAGCACTAGCTGATGACAGTCATGTAATTCTTCAAGTCCAGTCTCCTCCACGTATTATAATCTTGTCTGCTCTACTTCACTACTGCAATCTGTATGAATTAGAATATTCTATCTATATACATGTAACAGCCAGAGTTATGTTTTGACTCACTGTGTTAACATGGACAAATTGGAGCATTCTGGACATCAATTTACCTGATAAAAACAAATTATAATAGCTTTTGCTATTAAATCTTTACAAGGGATAATCTCAGATGGAAGTTGTGCAGCTATTTCATATCATTTAAATACCGTTTTCTTCCAAGTACTGTAGAAATTATAAGGTCTCGTGTATATAGTGAAGTAGCAAAGATTCACAGATTATATAGACAGAATGAAATCACCTAAACTTACCAAGAAGTACATAAAACATCCATCACAATGCTACAAATTGCAACCTCTCCTTCCAAAAGGGAGCCGCATTACTAAGTTCACTGACAGTTGACCAAATACATTACCATCAGTTTCTTTGACATGTGAAGCCTCCTAACTCTTCTTGAAAATGTATTTTTATTACATTTATTGCATTACAAAAAGAAACCACTATTTAAAAGCAATGAGAAGGTTATATATATGCTATGTATATTTACAAACGTCAAGGAAGCTGACAAGTCTGTGGGGTCCTAACATTTCACAGAATCAAACTTACGGGATAGGATTAGCTGAATTACCTTGAAAAGGTAATCCATTCAAAATGCTTGTTCTTCCTTTCTCATTACTATATCTTCAGAGAACTTCATAATGTTATCATCATTTGCTCCTCTTGCCAAAGATAGCATATCTCCTATAGGCACTTTTAAGCTAATTTAAAATAAACTCAGGCATTTGTTTCCACTTGCCCTTGTTTCCATGTCAACAGCACTTAATGAATGCATCATTCCAGGAAATGTCAATAAGGAGCAAAGAATGAACAAGCACTGAAAACTTCACACATGGTATACATCCTTCACAATCATATCACTTTTATGAAAATAGGTGAGGTCACCTGCAGCATTAGCAAATGCTTTGTAATACATTCTGACCCAGATGATTTTTCACAGTTCAGTAACACCCTGTTTGAAGTTTTCACAGCAAACAATACACCCACAGGACTGACCAAGTGCGGGTACAAGAGAAGCAACCAGCAATTACTGTGTTGACTTCTGTTACTTTGATCTCCAGGTCATGACCTCTGCTTTCATGCAATCTTCAAAGTACAGATTGTAGAATAGGTTATTTTAAAACATGTACTGTTTTGCAAGTGGTTTTTCTGTGTATTTGTTGCTTCCTGTTTAAGGCAGAAGATTTTCAGTCTTTCCTATTGCCTCTGTATTTTCTAATTTTAATTGTAACAGGGAGGAGAAATTCCTAAAATTTTCCTTTGCCCTCATCTCCTGTTAAAGAAAATAATAACAATAAAAATAAAAAATAAGGAGTAATTACACAATATTTTCATTAATTAAAGCACTTTTATAATGGTGGAAAAAAAAAAAAAAAAAAACACCAGCAAAAAACACATTTGAAAAGGAACCTAACCTAACGGGTTGGGTTATAAAAATATCACTAAATGAAGCTTTTTTTCCTCTCCAAGAAAAATTTCACTAACAAACAGAAATGTCATCAATTTGTTCTCCTACACATTTGAAGGTAAGGAGAAGTAACAGGGCATGGAAAACAAAGGAGAACAAAACATTTTACTGTTTTTCTTTTATTACTTTTCCCAAAACTACTCAAATGTTACTGTGTTTCTAAGAAAAAAAGCAATCATTTTGAAAAAAAGTGACAATGTTTTTGGATAAAACCTATTTGCAATGAAAAAAAAAACAACAGACAAGCTATAGCACTGAACTGCTTATTGAAATGGTGAATTAGTTGACGATCTAGATCCTTACACCTTGATAGAAAAACATAGTTTTCCATGTTATCTAGCTATTTCTGATACACTCTAAGTATTTCTTTTTTAAAGATACAATACTTGTTTTATTTCTGTTGCTAATATATTTGTAAATTAATAAACCAAGTTTTAAAAACTTGATTTTGCATAATTTTTTTACAGTTGAAATTTTTTAGGTTTTATAGGTCTTTTCAGTTTGCTGGAATGTGAAGATTAAGTAAAGCTTTGATTTCCAGCACCTTTCTCATTCTGTTTGAGGAATTAAATAGCCTGAACTCTAATTGAACTCAGTAGGAATGAAATTAAAGCTCAATGAAAAATGAAGCTGTGGTTTCAATGGTCACTGCAGAAAAGAGTCAAAGTTTTTGATAAAATGTTTATTTCATTGACGTTCACTGAAATACACTGTTTTGATGTTTTCTACGTGACGAAATTTCTCTAAAAGCTTTAAAAAAAAAAAAACTTCAGACCCTGAAAAAAATGCCAAAGCTAACCATTACAACTATTTGCTTTTAAGATTTGAAGCAATACATCTATTCTGCAGAGATAAATTTGTAAATTTTGGGAAAGGAAAAAAAATTGTCTAACTTTCTGCAGAATATGTATTAAAAACTGAATAATTAGTAGAATCGTTTTAATCAGTTTCATCAATATTCATTTAGGGGAATATAATTCTGTAAAGATAAATTATATATATACACACATTATATGCATGCAGAATGAGTATATATATATGTGTGTATATACACAAACTTTTTTTTTTTTGTTTGCTTTTGAATGCAATGCTGTCTTGCAAATACAAGTTATATAATGTAACAAAATCATGGAAAATGATCAGAAAGCTTTCATTTCAGCAGCAGAACCATAAATCATTCAAGTAATTGGAAGTCCATTCGTCTTTCTTGAACAAGTTTTAATTAATGTAGTTTACATGGAAAAAATACTCAAGTTTTAGAAAAGTTGAGAGGAAAGAAAATTGAGGCAATGTTGCAGTTTCGAGCAGATGCATAAATACAATCATTTCACACTTTTGACATGGTGCTTTGCCATGATGTGACCTAAAACTACCTTGACCTCCCTGAAATCAACATTTTGCATTGAAATGAAACAACAGACATGCTTGTTTTGATGTATGGCTGCATGACATATTATAAATATTACATCACATAACCACAGAGGATGTCAATCAATAAAGAATTTTTTCAGACAGCACTAAATGAACCATAGGTTCTTGCCTCTGAATAGCTCCTTTAAGGTACTATTTTTGCTTAAATGATTAATAGGAGACATTGTCAGAAAACATACTTAAAGTGAAAAACAGTAAACTGAAGAAATATCATTCATTTTTAAGCAATTCTCCACTGCAAATGTCACATAAATTTATACAGAGACAGCATTGTTAGACTCCTATAAGCTGGATAGTAGACATATCTGCCACATAAATGCAAAAGCAATGGGAAAATATTTTATTAAATCTTAGCTGCTCTACTTGTTGAAATACTATAGATATGCCAGATTCAAAAGTAGACTTGTTAGGAAAGTAAAAATCTTTAGGTTAATGATTACCAAGAAATCCTTTCCAAAAACATGTAACAAAGTAAAAAAAAAAAAATGTATCTGCACCCAGAAAAACTCTGCTGCTGTTTTAATTTACAGTATTTATGAGCAACAATCTGCTGTATCTGATTCATGCAGCTTCCTAATAAATCCGCTTTTGGCCTCCTCCACTTTGTGCTGGTTTTTATAGTAGCTCCTACAGAATACTTTGGATTATGTGAAGATATTTGCAGAACTTTTGTAACACAGAATATTGCAAGTGATCTGCTAACAAAAAGAAAGC
Source organism: Bambusicola thoracicus (assembly GCA_002909625.1). Lineage (NCBI taxonomy): Eukaryota > Metazoa > Chordata > Aves > Galliformes > Phasianidae > Bambusicola > Bambusicola thoracicus. The sequence continues at coordinate 4,483 of PPHD01031509.1, read as the reverse complement.
TCAGTCTCTGTCTAAGGTCATCAGCATACTGACCAGTACTGATTGCCTCACAGAGAGCTCAAGTGCAGGTACACAAAGACTGAAACCTCACATCAGATGTGAACAAGAAAAAATTATTTGTAAAAATAATAATAATAGTCAATGTCTCATTTGTCTAACAATTATAGCCATGAAAAACTTTCACTTCAGCAGAAATTCCATAAGCTCTGGACCTATACTCACAACCACCAACACATACAAGTATTTTTATGTATTTTTTTTAAATAATTCTTGCAACTTTTAGCAGCATTTAGATAAACTGCATTTTATGAGGTTTCCACATTAATTTCTAGATGGCCTTCTGTGTAATCTAGCTTATTAAAATTACATTATAGAGATGGCTAGCCTATTCGATTTGATTCCAAACACTTAACAGTTCTGAGTAAAGAACCACAATACAGTAGTCCTTTCTTTTGTGTTCTTTAACAGTGCCTTGATATCTATAATAGAAGAAATGCCTCACCTTAATCAAACGTAAACAGAAGACAATGTAACTGGCCGAGTATAGTGACTTTTTTATTTATTATTTTATTATTATTATTATCTGTTACCATTACTATATATAACTGTTGCCTTAGCTTGGCCTTAAAGAAGGAAGGGACACAGATAAATACATATGAGCATCCTCATTTAGGAAAGCCTGTGAAAGCTTGCTCAACTCAAACTGTACATCAGTGAAATAGTTCCTGAAATATTTTCTAAGAGGGATCACACTGAAATTGTGTTACTCAAATTCATAGGTGTTTTGTGGCAGAACATCGCACACTGCCTTCAGAAGAGAGAGAATAAATGATTTGTTGAGTTGGATTTAGTTCAGTATTTCTTCAGTATTAAAAACAAAGCTGACATACCTTATAATTGAAGACACTAACCTGTACCTCTGGTAGTCATCTTCATCCTTTTCTTTGCAGACCAGTTCATTTGGGCAGGCCACATTTCCAAGCAAACTGAGATACTGTAGTGAGGGCACAACTTCAGCCAAATGATCCAAAAGGCTTTCTAGTTCTGTTATGTGTCAAAGGTTGTGGGTTAAGGATTCAATGACATGTCTAAAAAAAAGCATTTAGAGTTGCATCACTGCTGATTTAAACATACATTTCAATAACTGACAATCAAATTTAGTACGGCATTCGGGGAAATGTCACATTAATTGTTCCAAGGGCAAACAGGGATAAACTTCAGTCAGTTTGTTGGCATGGAATGAAAGAATTTGGTTGTTTTGTCAGTCTTTTCTTTTCTTTCCTAGGTTGTTCACTACAAAACATTAAAACTTCGACAAAATGATGGATGCTGTATGGTAAAATGGCTAGCAATTCCTGGAGCCATGAAACTTTTCCAGCATGGAAACAAATAGTTTCACAGAACATTCATCACTAATATATTCAGTCCACTGGAAAATGAGTTTAAAAAAAAAGTCAAACCACAACAACCCACTTTCACTCTCAGAATATAAACGCTTCTAGTGCCAGGGCAACACATTTGTAATTACTCAATTAGTACATACAAATAAATGATTCTCTAAAAGCAACTAAGCAAATTCAATATGTATTTTATACATGAAGTTTTGAAGTCCATAAAGCAAGGTATCTTTCATTAAAATAGCTTTATATTTTGGTGTTTATGAGACATTTCAACTTAAGTATGTTCCTCAGAACATAAGCGATGACACATCTTTGATATTGTAAAATACATTAAAACAAAAAAAAAAAAAAAACAAGCAGAAATTAATCTTCCAACCACTGCAATACTGGAAATCACTGCTTAGGTTTTAGCATAAGAATATTCAACTACATTGAAATACACTAATCGAACAACTAGAGCAAATTTTTGTTGAAGTATAGTCACGGAGAATCACACCACATTCTTGTTTGCTTCAATTTACATGCAAAACTTGAAATTCTAAAAAAAAAGGAGACTATACATACATGTGTATGTAGTTTTCAGTGCTTAAAACCTGACTGGATTAGACAAAAGTAGTAATTATTCAAAACCATTAGAGTTATTTTATTGTTCTGTTTTTATCTACTCCTGATGTTACAGGCCACAACTATTATTTTAAATCCTCAGTTCACTTGTGTTGCCATTATTTATAGTTGATTTATGTGTTTCTGTTATCTTTGTTATTTTTAGGTGATGGAATTTACTTTATTTCTTCACCTCAATATCTTAAGGGCAACAGAAGCAATACAGAATGAAAAGAGTAGCTTCATTGTTAAAGATGTTGTCTTCTTTTTGTTCTGAAATTTCATTTTATTTTCAAACACAAGATCATGTTGACAATTATTAATTTTAGTGTAATAAAAAATAGCATAGCCATAGCTAACGTTCTGTACCAAAATATCTGAGGAAATTACACTTAAATATTTCACATGAGTGAGAAAAATTAGAGTTAGGAATTAGAGATATGAATAGGCACTATATGAAATGCTATAGCCATCAAACCATCAACTAGACCCTCAGAAAAACTGAATCATGCAGCATGACATAATATAACTCACCTTAGTTAGCCATGATAAAGACACCACCAAAATTCTCATCGTCATTTCTAGACCTCTAGACCACACATAAACTTTTAAAATGAATTATTTTCATGGCTCTTTTGGGAAGGATGCAGCTTTGGGAAGTCCATGAAATTACAGAATTATTTGTGAGTTGGAGGACCTTTAGCGGCCATCTAGTCCAACCCCCCTTCAATGAATGAGGTTGCTCATGGCCCCAGTCCAGCCTGACCCTGAGTGTCTCCAAGGATGGCACACCCATCACCTCTCTGGGCAAGCTGTTCCAGTGCTTTACCACCTCTACTTGTAAGAAATGTTTTTCCTCTAACCAATTCCAAATCTTCTCTTTTAGTTTGAAACTGTTTCCCCTTGTCCTGTCACAACAGACCCCTCTGAAGAGTCCGTGCCTTTCTTGCTTATAGCCCCCCCTTTAGATACTGAAAAGTTGCTATCAGGTCTCCTGGAGCCTCCCCTTTTCCAGGCTGAACAGCCCCAGCTCTCTCAGCCTGACCACACACAGTTACAGGAAAATATCAAAATACTTTTGGATATTTAATGTATGACAACTTAGATTAACACCACAAATTCTAGTGCTACAGAAAGCAAAAGGGAGACACACCATGCTCACTAGGGCTCTTGGGTAAACAGTAGTTGATAACCTGCATCTTGAATATGTAAATCTGCCCCAAAGATGGAAATTAATGTCTAGACTCTAATATCTCACATCCAAATCACATTGATTTTTGATACAGAAACTCTCCCATAAGCATTCTCTCAAGCAAGCATGACCAAGTAACACAACTCAACATCTAACCATATGGTTGTATGTGAGGCCCTCCAGACATTTTCTTTCTTAACATTTACCCATTTCCCTCTGTAGAGTTAGATATTTAGCACCCTAGCATTATTTTGATTTCAGCTGCAACAGGAGCAGAAACATGACAAAACTCAAGAATCAAACATAATCACTTGAAACATAGGTCACTAACTCACACGAAAGTTGAAGATAAGCAAACTTGGAACAGCCCCAGAATCACAGAATAGTAGGAGCTCTTGTCCACTAATCAACCCTGTGGGTTGTGATAGTCAACTTTTAGTTGCCAGAATAGGCCATCATAGCACAACTAAAATAACTGCACTCAAGTTCATTAATTTAAACTTCTGTTATGTAGGATTTCAACTCTTTTTCCAACCCCCTTAAAAAATAATAATAATAATAAAATAAAATAAATAAGCAATTGAAGGACAGGATATTTAGGAGGCCCGTCCACCTGCCATCACAGTTACTCTTCATGAAGGAGGTAGGAGAAAAAATAAATGAAACTCTTCAAATTCTCATGACTGAGTGTTTTTCAGAGATGACATGTAAGTCATAGAGTACTTCTAGTGCAGCATTTAGTTAATTAGAAGGCCATATATTTGTTTTTGTGTTTTGTTTTTTTTTTTTAATAATGGGAGGCCACCAAAACTGTAAAGTGTTTCTAAAACAATGCTGAGAAAATAAAGAGGAAGAAAATAAAAAGCAAGTTGGAAATTTAATTTTATTTTTCCTGTTCAGGATTTACTGTTGCCATCTCGATGCAACCAGAGCCAAAGAACTGCAAAACACTGCTGTGTAATTGCTAAGATCAACCTCATCTCTATATTCTCTCCAAAAATGAAAGCCACAAGTAAATCCATGCACAGTGCAAGGGAAATTTTCTTTATTTGAAGTTCAATTTTTCTGAAGGCAGAATCACTGATCACCTGGTAAATATGTAGCATTGATGAAAATATTTATATTGTAGTCTCTATTGTTTGAAAAATGTTTTAAATTGTCTCTGTTAAAATAATTGAAATGTCTTAGTGTACCACCTTCATTCAACTGTTGGCAATACCATTCTATTAATGCTTTTCTTTCGGAAGAACACAGACCAAAATAAAAATTTATAAGGTTTTTTTTTTTT
>PPHD01031508.1:0-10048 GCA_002909625.1 Bambusicola thoracicus | reverse complement strand
GGATCCTCCTTACAACCTTTCTTGTAAATGGGAGTCACGTTGGCAAGCTTCCAGTCTTCCGGGATCTCACCAGTCAACAAGGAGCGCTGGTAGATGATGGAAAGCGGCTTGGCTATCACCTCCGCCAGTTCCCTCTCAACATTCCCTCTTGTGAGAGGTAGTCCTGTCTGATAATCATCTTCAGGGCCCACCACTGCCTGGGTTCTTCCCAGTATAAGGTTGTTTCCCACCAACACAGGGCTTTCCACTTTCTTTTGAACTTCAAAAGGTTTGCATCAGCCAGTTTCTCCAGTCTCTGGATGGAACACAAGTCCAGGTCACTCATAATGGCAGCACAGCCAACCCTCTGATGTTTCAGCCACTCCTCCCATTTGTGACAGCAGCAGACTTGCCCTATAAACCTAATCATTAATGAAGATTTTCAACAGGACTGGACCCAGCCAACTCCCTCCTCACTCATGAGCCCACGTGATGACATTTGGGCTTACAGACTTATGTATGTCCAGATTCTTTAAGTATTCCCTGACATGATCCTGTTTCAGTGAGGAAGTGTCTTCCTTGCTCCAATCTTTCTCTATGACCTTCTGGGCCTAGAATTCCTGATGACCAGCCTTACTAGTAAGAAAGACAATGAAGACATTCAGTTCCTCAGTCTTTTCCATCTCTTACATAACCAGGCTTCCCATCTCATTTAGCAACAGGCCCACATTTTCCTTAGCCCTCCATTTGTCATCTGCACACTTAGAGAAGCCCTTCTAGTCATCTTTGACACCTCTTGTCCAATTCCATTTGGACTTTCACTTTCCTAATCTCATCTTTACATCTTCAGGCAGTGCCACTGTATTCATTCCAAATTACTTGCTTTTACTTCCACCTTCTGTATGCTTTCTTCTTCTGATCAAGTTTGACCAGGAACATCTTGTGCATTCAAGCAAGTTTCCTGTCATTTTCGCTGGACTTCCTCTTTACTAGGATGGACCCATCTTTACCTTGGAGGAGGTGATCCTTGAATACTAACCAGCTTTCTTGGGCTCTACTTCTCTCTAGGGCTATATGCCACAGGACTCCAGTAATTACACCTTTGAAGAGGCCAGAGCCTGCTCTCCTGAAGTCAATCACTGTGATTTTGCCTCTCCCATGCTCCCTTCCTTCAAGATCCTAAACTCCACTATCTCACAGTCACTGAAGTCAAGGCTGCCATTGACAGGCCCCTCTTTGTTGGTATGAGATCTAGCAGAACATCTTTCCTCACTGGCTCCACTGTCACTTTGGTGACATTGTAGAATCATAGAATGGCCTGGGTTGAAAAGGACCATAATGATCATCAAGTTTCAGGCCCACCGCTATATGCAGGGTTGCCAATCACTAAACCGGGCTGCCCAGAGCCACATCCAGCCTGGCCTTGAATGCATCCAGGGATGGGGCTTCCACAGCCTCCTTGGGCAGCCTGTTCCAGTGCGTCATCACCCTCTGAGTGAAAAACTCCCCCTCATATCTAACCTAAACCTCCCCTGTCTCAGTTTAAAACCATTCCCCCTTGTCCTATCACTATCCACCCTCGAAAACAGCCGTTCCCCTTCCTGTTTATACGCTCCCTTCAAGTACTGGGAGGCCACAATGAGGTCTCTCCAGAGCCTTCTCTTCTCCAAGCTAAACAAGCCCAGTTCCCTCAACCTTCCCTCATAGGAGAGGTGCTCCAGCCCTCTGATCATCTTAGTAGTTCTCCCCTGGACTTGTTCCAAGAGCTCTGCATTTTTCTTGTGCTGGGGGCCCCAGGCCTGGACACAGTACTCCAGATGGGGCCCCATAAGAGCTGAGTAGAGGGGCACAATCACCTCCCTCTCCCTGGTGGCCACTCCTCTTTTAATGCAGCCTAGAACACAGTTGCCCTTCCGGGCTGCAAGCGCACACTGTTGGCTCATGTCTGGCTTCTCATCTACCAGGACCTCCAAGTCCTTCTCCACAGGGCTGCTTTCAAGGTGTTCTTTGCCCAGTCTGTATAAATACTTGGGATTGCTCTAGCCCAAATGCAACACCTTGCATATGGCCTATATGTGAACCTCATTAGGTTCACATTGGCCCACTTCTCCAGCCTGTCTACGTCCCTCTGGATGGCTTCCATTCCTTCCAATGTATCAATTGCATCTCTCAGCTTGGTGTCATCTGCAAACTTGCTGAGGGTGCACTCAATGCCATGGTTTATGCCACTGATGAAGACGTTGAAGAGCACCGGTCCCAAGACCAGCCCCTGAGGGACACCACTTCTGCCTGGCCTCCACTCTGCCACAGAACCACTGATATCAAGCAGTGCACTCCAGGAACCACTTGGTTTGCTTACGTCCTGCAGTGTTGTCCATTCAGCAGGTCCTGAAACCTATGAACCGCAGAAAGGAATGCCAGCCAGTAGGTCTTAAATGTTTCTACACAAATGCAGTTAGCATGGGAAATAAGCAAAAGGAACTGGAGTTTTCAGTTCAGTCTCACATCTGCAATATCATAGGCCTCAGTGAGACATGGGGGGATAGCTCACACAATTGGACTGCTGAGACAGACGGCTACAGGCTCTTTGAGTGTGATGAGAAGGGAGAGAGAGAAGGTGGTGTAGCCCTCTACACTAGGAAGGACTTGACTGCATGGAGATTACTTACAGAGATGAATAGGCCAAGTTTCTCCCTTTAAGAGAAGTCAAGGAAAGGCAAACAAGGGGAGATACTGTGTTTCGAGTGTGCTGTAGATAACAGAATCATAGAATCATTAAGGTTGGAAAAGACCTTTAAGATCATCTAGTCCAACCATCTACCTACAAACATTACTGCCCACTAAACCACATCCCTAAGTACCGTATCAACCCTTTCTTTAGGCACCTCCAGGGACAGTGACTCCACCACTTCCCTGGGCAACCTATTCCCATGCCTAACCACTCTATCTGAGAAGAAATTTTTCCTAATTTACAGCCTGAACATCCCCTGGCACAACTTGAGGCCATTCCCTCTTATCCTATCCCTAGTTACCTAGGAGGCCAACACTACAATCTCCTTTCAGGTAGGTATAAAGAGTGGTAAGGTATCCCCTAAGCCCCCTCTTCGCCAGACTAAACAACCCCAGTTCCCTCACATGTTCCTCATAAGACTTGTGCTCTAGACCCTTCATCAGCTTTGTTGCTCTTCTCTGGATGTGCTCCAGGGTCTCAATGTCTTTACTGTAGTGAGAGACCCAAAACTGAACATAGTACTCAAGATGCACTCTCACTGGAGCTGAATATCGGGGGACAATCACTTCCCCGGTCCTACTGGCTACACTATTTCTGATACAACCAAGGATCCCTTTGGCATTCTTGGCCATCTGGGCCTACTGGTGGCTCACACTCAGCCAAATTTTGATCAACATCCCGACCCTTTTCCTCTGTGCAGCTTTCCAGCTACTCTGCTCCAAACCTGCAGCACTGCATGAGATACTGTGACCAAAGTGCAGGACTCAACACTTGGACTTGTTGAACTTCATCTCACTGGCCTCAGCCCATCAATCCAGGCTGTCTAGGTCTCCCTGTAGGGCCTTCCCACCCTCACGCAGATCGACACTTCCCCCTTCAACCGATGCTGTCTGTGAACTTACTGAAGGTGCATATAATTCCCTCATCCAAATCATCAATAAAGATATCAAACAGGATGGGCCCCAGAACTGACCCCTAGGGAACACCACTCATGACCAGTCACCAGCAGGATTTAACTCCATTCACCACCACTTACGTGGCCCAGCGTTACAGTCAGGTTTTTACCCACAAAAGAGTGTAACTGTCCAAGTCATGGGCTGCCTACTTCTCCAGGAGAATACTGTGGTAGACAGAGTCAGAAGCTTTGCTGGAGTCTAGGCAGACTACGTCAACAGCCTCTCTCTCATCCACCAGGTGGTTCACCTGGTCATAGAAGGAGATGAAGTTGGTAAGACAGTACATGCCTCTCATGAACCTGGCTGGTCCTGATCCCCACACACGTGATTGCGCTCAAGATGATCTCTTCTATAAGCTCTACTGACACTCAAGTCAGGCTGATGGGCCTGCAGATTCCTGGATCCTCCTTACGATCCTTCTAAAAGAAGAGTGTAACACCAGCAAGTCTCTAGTCATAGAATGGGTTAGGTTGGAGGGAACCTTAAAGATCATTCACTTTCAACCCTCTGCCATGGGCAGAGGTTAGATCAGGCTGCCCAGGATCTCATCCAATCTGGCCTTGAACACATTCAGAGATGGTGCATCCACAACTTTCCTGGGAAACCTGTTTGAGTGCCTCACCATCCTCTGAATAAAAATTTTCTTTCTAACATCTAACTTAAATCTGCATTCTTTTACTTTAAAGCCATTCCCCTTTGCCTTATCACTATCAGGCTGTGTAAAAAGTTGATCCCCTTCCTGCTTGTAAGCAGAAGGCTGCAATGAGGTCTCCCCAGAGCCTTCTCCCCTCCAAGCTAAACACGCCCAACTCTCTCAATCTTCCTTCATAGGATTCACAGGAGAGGTGCTCCAGCTCTTTGATAATCTTCGTGGACCTCCTCTTGATCTGCTCCAACAGCTCCGCACCACTCCCATACTGGGGGTCCCAGGCTTGGACACAATGCTCCAGATGAGACCTCACAACAAAAGAGTAGATGGGGACAACCATTTCCTCCTGCTTGCTGACCATCCCTCTCTTTTGATGCATCTAACGATACTGTTGGCCTTCCAGGCTGCAAGTACACATTGCTGGCTCACTGTGACTCCCAAGTCCTTCTCAATACAGCTGCTCTTAATGAGCTCTTCTCTCAGTCTGTACTCACATCTGGGATTGCCTCAACCCAAGAGCAACACCTCACACTTGGCTGTGTTAAATCTTATTAGATTCTCAAATATGTTCACTTTTTCAGCCTGTTCAGATTCCTCTGGACGTCCCTGTCTTCTATTATGTCAGCTGTGGCACTCAGCTTGCTGTCATTGGCAAACTTGCTGAGGGTATGCTCAACCCCACTGTCTACATCACTGATAAAGATGTTGAAGAGCACTTGTCCCAAGATAGGCCCCTGCAGAACAAAACTTGTGACCAGGCTACACCTGGACGCAGAGCCATGGACACCACTCCTCTGGCTATGTCTACCCAAACAATTATTCATCCAACTAACAGCCCAGTCTCTCTCCAATTCTGAGATAAGGATGTGGCGTGGGATCATGTCAAAGCCCTTGCACAAGTCCAAGTAGGTGACATCAGTTGCTTTTCCTTTGTCTACCAGTGCCATCACTCCATCATAGAAGGCCATGAGATTGGTCAGGCACAATCTGCCCCTGGTGAAGCCCTGCTGGCTGTCTCAGAAATACAGATTACCGGTCTGATTTTCAGTTTTCTCTGTAGTCCTAGGTTTGATCTAACTGAACTCTAGAGTTTTTTTTAGTTCACTCCATCATCATTAGCTGTGTTCAGTGCTTGGTCAAATTATGTTTTTTCTACCCAGGACATACATCAGTGGCAAACTCAAGATGTATTTAACTACAGTAAATTTCAGTTAAAATTACAGAAAGGATTTGCTACCTGTAGGTTCAAATAATGATACAGTTCCACAGACATAAAGAATTGCTTATTACTTGTTAAGAATGTATTTCACATAACCATCATTAATATTCACAGTAAAACTCTACCTTGGGTGACCTACCCACCACATGCCACATACTCCAGCTTTGGTAATCCCCTATTACTAGGACAGCTATATGACTGACATACTTATTTATATGAGCTTACAAAACTCAGTGAAACTAAGCGCTGTGGTCCCAGATGTTCTTTACATACAGAGTTCGTGTCCCTCTACATCTGGTCTGAACCATTTCTGTCTGTAAAGCTGACTTGGGGGCACAAAACTAATCAGATTTGGGGGGCTGTGAGGGGGAGAGAAAAAAAGCGCCTATGATATTTCTGCCAGACTAGTTAAAAATACAGACTCAGAAAAATGCCTGATGTAAATAATAAGCTGACATCGCCCAGGCAAAATATTGTAATGGATCTCACAGGTGAAAAGGATAAGATTAGAATCAGTATTCTCCATGGTGCAGGCTGCCACAGAATCAAAAGCTTATGCCAGCATATTAGTTTGAATATTTTACAGGTAAATGAGACAACCCACTTAAATAGACTCCTATTTTTAGGAGTTATTTAAAACTTAAATTGAAAAACAAACACTAACATGGCAATTTACAAATTTTAGTAGATCATTTTTCCCCATCTACCCATCTACTTTTTTAAACAGTTATCTTGTAACACAAAAACAGTCCATATGCTTTCAAGTGAACCTGACAAGGTCAAATACGCTGTCCCACTTCCATTTGTTAATGACAAACTTAGACCTCCATACTACCAAATTCAAGAAATCCCTAACATCATTTTAAAATTGTTATCCCAAGAAATACGAACACTGTAAAATGGGGAAAAAAAGCAAGGAAATGTCTTGATAAATAAAAAAATACTTGATTTATACTTTTGACTCACTGTTAATTATTCTATAATTCTATAGTCCTATCTTTTTTATATTGTTTCATGTAACAACTGAATATTGTATAAATAACTGCTACCAGATACAAGTTATCTTGTATTTACCTCTTTTATTTTGTTCCTCTTCTCTCGAATATCCGGGTCTGCTGGTTCTCCACTGTTTATTCCGATAAGATTTGGTAAAGGAACAGGGGGCAGTGGCTTGCTGTCTTTCTTTTTCAATTCTTGTACTACTTTGTTCTTTTCAGTCTGAATCTCAGCTTGAATCTCATCACGCGATTTCTTCAATTTCTCCTTTGCCTCTTCCAAGGCCTTTTCATGATCAGCTCGGATCTTATTTCTCAGACGTTCCTCTTCTTCTCTAGAGACACAAATGCTAGTCAGCAACTCCTTACTAAAAAATACATTGGTTATAAACAAATTGCAGCTTCAAAGCAGAAGCCATATTCCAAGTTGCTTTACTCAGTAATTCTCATGATTCTGACAAGTTTCTACATTACTTTTGCAACAAACCTCAGAAGATAAGAAGTACGCATTATACTGCATTGTGAGAAAGCAGTTTTCTGGATTACACCTTTGCTCATCTACTCAAGAATTTAGAAAGTGAAAAGGCCTACATCCCATACCTCAGTTACAGGATGTGTGCATAAGTGCATCTAACAGTCAATTGGTCTCAAAAATATAAATAATCAAAGGGGTTCTTCCTTACCTTCTGCACAACAAGTACATCATTTGTTAAGATCTGAAGTAATGGCTACAGAAAACTGCAGTAACTCTCTTTATGAGCAACAAGGTCGCAGCATTAGCTGCAAAACCCAACACATTATGTTTTGCCTTGAATTCAATACTTTTCATTTCAAACAGTATGGTCCATAAGCCTCACAAGTTAAAGGCAGAGAATTATAAAGCATTTTAAGAATGTACAGCCTTCTAATGAAGTATGACTTGAAAATCACCGTTGCCAAAACCAACAGTAACTTGTTCCAAACACAATCTTCCATTGCGATTTTTAATGAACAGAAGTGGAGTTTCAGACACAAAAAAGATTACTGTCTTGAAGTTGAAACTGAGAGGTCATTCTAAGAACAAATGAAAAATGGCCTAAAAATACATCAGGGCATTAGAAAAATGCACATTAGACTCAGTATAACACAATTGTTTTACACTTAAAAGGATACAGATTTGTTCAACAACTATGTAAGACAAGACAGTTGCACGGACTAAAACAATATACTCTCTTCTTTCTGCCTCCCTAACAAAAATGCTTCTTCCTCAAAAAAGGTTAAGGAGGAAGACAGTGAAAAATAGAAAGCAAAGAAGGCATGCAACATACCAAGCCAGAGATACAAAGCTTGGCCTAACAGCTTTTAGAAGTTGTCCTAAATCGCATTTTTTTCCAATACATTGAAAAAGTATTGCCCCCAGCAAAAGGGGGCAAACACCATCTGACACATGACAATCAAAAGCCAATCCAAAATTTAGAGAAAACACAAACACTAGGTGAACAATTGTCAATTATATACTTACAAAGAAAAGGCTTTTTTTTTTCTACAAAGCTTATTAAAAATATTTGGTATCTACTATAAACCAGTAACATTCCAGAAATTCAATCAAACTAAGTATCAGATTGAGGTGCGGTGCTAGAATACTTATGTTGGAATATTTAGGGATATGGACAGACCTTACCGAGCTTTCAAAGTATACCAGAACAGTTTTTATTAACTTCATACATCAAGACTATGTCCTGTTGATTACAAAACACTGCTTCTTTACATTTTCACACACAAAAAAGTCAAAGAATAAAGCCAATATGTTAAGTTTTATACAAGGGCTGCTCTGAAAGTGATGTCTCCTATTTTATTATGTTGGCCCACAACATCAGAGGCAGATGGTGGCGGTACGGTAGTAGAGCCTGAACCTTCCCATCAATATTCCATTGCATTTTGTTGTCGTGTAGCAGACAGTAACAGAGGGGCAGTCTGACAGAATGGCATCTGACATGGAAGTGTGCATGAAGCAAAGGTGTGGAACTGAACTCCTCCATGTGGAAAAATAGCACCCAATGACATCCACTGATCCTTACTAAATTTTATGGAGACCAAATAGCCAATGTGAGCACAGTGATGTAGTGGGTGGTGCATTCCAGCAGTGGAGACAGCAATGTCTTTCAGATCAGTTATCCTCACGGCATTTCATGCCCTGACCTGGAAGTGTGGGATGCTATACAGAATACACCCCCGGTGACTCAGGTGGAGACAGTTAGAGAGCTCCTCCATCTGGACTGTCACAAGTCCATGGGACTGGACAGGCTCCACCCAAGGGTGCTGAGGGAGCTGGCGGAGGTGATCGCCAAGCTGCTCTCAGTCATCTATCAGTGCTCCTGATTATCTGGAGAGGTCTCAGAGGACTGGAGGTTTGCTGACGTGACTCCCATCTACAAGAAGGGAAGTGAGGAGAATCCGAGGAACTATAGGCCTGTCAGTCTGACCTCGGTACCAGGGAAAGTTATGGAGCAAATCATCTTGAGTGACAACACATGGCACATGCGTGTAGTACAGCGGATCAGGCCCAGCCAGCAGAGGTTCATGAAAGGCAGATGTATGGGAACTGTTGAATCACCGCCTGAACCTCTGATTGACCACCTGAGGTGAGCGCTGAGTCAGCCGTGGGAGCACAGGCGGAGGCAATTCCACCTGTGTGACCGGAAGGGGTGGAACCTGGCTCCACCTCTCCTAAACCCTATTTAAGGGCTGACTCCCACAGAGGAAGGATCTCTCTCTGGAGATCACTCCTCTTGGAGCCCTCTTGGTGAGCCCAGGACACGGCTGAGCTTCTTACTCATCTCTGATTATTTCTTTCCGAACATGCTAGTTCCTTGTATCTGTATACTTATTTGCTCTACAGCAGGTCGTGCTTGACCAACCTCATCTCCTTCTACAATTGGGTGACCAGACTGGTAGACAAGGGAAAGGCTGTTGATGTAGTCTACCTAGACTTCAGCAAAACCTTTGACACGGTCTCTCACAGTATTCTCCTGAGCAAACTGGCTGCCCGTGGCCTGGACAGGTACACCCTCCTTTGGGTAGGGAGCTGGCTAGAGCGCTGTGCCCAACAGGTAGTGGTTAATGGAGTTAAGTCCAGCTGACAAACCGTTTCAAGTGGTGTCCGCCAGGGGTCGGTACTGTGGCCCATCTTGTTTAATATCTTTACTGATGACCTAGATGAAAGGATTGAGTGTACCCTCAGTAAGTTTGCAGATGACACCAAGTTGGGAGGTGCTGTCGATCTGCCTGAGGGTAGAGAGGCCCTTCAGAGGGATCTAGATAATCTGGATCTCTGGACCAAGGTGAATGGGATGAGGTTCAATAAGGCCAAGTGCTGCTTTGGCCACAGTAACTCCACATAGTGCTACAGGTTTGGGGATGAGTGGCTGGACAACCATGAAGAGGAAACAGACCTGGGGGTGTTGATTGATGCTCGGCTGAACATGAGCCAACAGTATGCCCAGGTAGTCAAGAGGGCCAATGGCATCCTGGCCTGCATTA
>PPHD01031507.1:0-10049 GCA_002909625.1 Bambusicola thoracicus | reverse complement strand
CCAGGGATGGGGCATCCACAATCTCCTTGGGCAACCTGTTCCAGTGCTTCATCACCCTCTGAGTGAAAAACTTCCTCCTAAACACCTCCTGACACTGTTTGAACACACCACCCAGCACCTCACTGTGCTCACATCCACTGTTTGGTCTCCATAATCAGTTAATATCAGTGGATGCCATTCTTTTCTTGTATGGAGGAATTCAATGACATACTTTTGTTTCACACACACTATCACATCAGACACCATTCTGTCAGACTGCCCCTGTGCTGCTGCCCTAAGTTGCATGGCAACAAAGTGTAATGGAATATTGGTGGGAAGATACGACCTCTACTGCCATACCACCACCATTTCCCTTTGATATTGTGGGCCAACATAATAAAACCAGAGAAATTATTTTTAGAGCAGTCCTCATAAAAACTTCCAGTGACACAGTGCTGACAGAAGGAAGTCTTTGAGATAATAGGTAATGCGTATGAAGGCACAAAAGGTGTTTGGCATGATAGCATATCTTGAAAGTGACAGTTTTGTTGCTTTTTTTTTTGGTATGTCACTGTCCCAGTGCCTACACAAGATGATGATGCAGGATATGCAGTTCTAATTTAAGAGCTGAAGCTTCCTTAGCTCCTGAGTACTTCTGTATTTATAATCTCAGAGACATAAATGCAGCTATTTGTTCTCATTATAACAGAAACCATATGCATTTCCTCTATTCCCTGAAGAACTTACACCATTACATGTAGTTTTTGCTGTTTCAAAATAATGTTCTCCCTTTTATGTCTGAGAGAGTTAGTCAATTAGTTTATTTGATTGAAACTAAGAGTACTTCCATTAACGATGTGAGTGCAAAACTAAAGATATTTTTAACATTTAGAAATAAAGACTTAATCTATCCAATAATTTTTCAATTAGTTCTAAACAGAAGGGTCTCCACAGACCTCACAAATTAGAGCTACTGTCATTTATTTAGAAAAAGAAATTAACAAATAACTACAAATAATTTCAACAAACCAGTTATCTTCCCTCTAAATATACATACACACATATATGTATTTTATACGACAATTAAAGACTCGGCAGGATAAAAACTATTTCTGAAAAACACTTCATGTTTCTGGAAGCAGTTAGATACCAATTTAATTAATAGGATTTAAAATTCATAATGAACATTTAACATTTCCCACATGGTAATTGCAGGTGTCTTTCATGTCTATTCATGTACATTATTTGAATTGAAAGAAATAATCCAATATGTATAGTAAGAATTATAGCTCACAGACAAAATAGGGAAAAAAGAAAGAAAGAAAGAAAGAAAGAAAGAAAGAAAGAACGAACAGATCCTACTGCATCCCAAGAGAGCCTAAAGCTTTCAATTTTTCATTTTATTTCACTTAGTTACTGAGAAAGATAAGCTAATACATTCCAGAGACAGCAGTCTATTCACACAAGTCCCTCATGAAAAATATTCATTTATTTTATAACTCGTGTTTGAAGAGATGATTGCTGAAGTTGAAAGCTATTGGTATATCACTGAAGTCTGCTAAATGATCTGTATCAGAAGACTGGAAGTTGCCACATGCTATGTTTTATGAAGATCTTTCAATTGTTACTTTTGAAAGGTTCCTTGACCCTTTCTTCTCAGTTAAACATTAGCTCATCAGATTTGTACAAGTTCTCTATCCCTTATACCACCACTGTCAATGCTTTCATCCTAAGTTCTTAGCTGCATGCAAGTAGTATCCTGAGGGGAAAAAAAAAAAAACAAACAAAAAAACACATCATTCCCTGAATTCTGAGAGTGAGTTATTCCTGCATGTAAGAACAATAGTTACACTTCTAAGTACTGAGAGAAAATCTGAAACAGTTACTACTAGATGGAGACTTAAGCAAGTACAGAACACAAGACTACTTGATGACTGTGTTTGTAGCATACCCAGAGATAAACCCTAGTTGTTGCATAATACCTGTAATTCCCAGATTTTGCTTATTTTCAAATATTCCCTAGTCAAAGGTTGTCTTCTCTGTAGAAGGCCAGGCATAAAAGCAAAAGCCAAGGTCCTACTCATTTCTACATATTTCTCTAAACTCTCAGTTACGCAGGAGAGAAAAACAACGTACAAAGGTAGTTCCCAGTTCCCAATCCCAATATAAATACTATTTTGATATCATCTTTCTTAATTCTGCAACAGTCATCTATGAGAAGAAAAGTCCATTCTTTACTTTGGTTTCTGAGGAAAGTATGTTAACGGAAAGTATGTTAACACTGCAAACAGTGTAAGTCAAATCATACATTCACCAACATGATTAACTAATTTAGAATTCTACAATAGAAGTTATATGAAGAACTGACGCAACAGATAAGAGAGCTAAGAGAGCTGAGTGAATGTGAAGAAACATAAGTTTCACCTTTTATTTTTTTTTAATGGAAAATAGCAAGGGTTTCAATGGTTAATAATCTTACTGTTCTAGGTAGGAAATTTAATTTCAGTATTTTTATTGATTGATTGATTAATTTTTAAAGGAAATATCACAGTGAAGCTATATGAAAAAGAAAATAAGAAAACAGAATGGTCAATTAAGAAGAATACCTGTGAAGGTGTTAATAGAAGTACTTATATACTATTACAATATAAATTCAGCTTTTAAAATCAGAATTAGCTTTAATTCATTCACAACTTTATGGCTGTAAGAATTATAGCTGTATTGAAATGAGAGATGAAAACTAAGTTCTTTATATTTTCCTTCAGATTTTTCATGAGTGGGAGGATTATTTTTTCTTATCATCGTCAATTTCAAACCCTGAAGAACTACAGAGAAATATTTAAACAATTACACATTTATCACCTTCGTCTACTTTTGAAACTAAAATAGTATTGTTGGGTAGAAGCATTCCTGAAGATTTCCCTCCAGGAACAGCTTCAGATAGGCTCACTTAAAAATTGTTCTAACACTTTATATTATTTACCTATGCATTTTAAGGGCACATTTAACACAGTCCATATTTTATTACCATCATTTGTCTTCCCATATGTCTAGAATGCTTGTAGAATAAGCTACCACAGGTAAAGTATGACAAATTCTGCAGTTTTCTCCTTAAAAATACTGGTCTCTGTGTAGATTGCCAATAAACATGCAAACATAACAGTCTTTCCACAAATAATTGCACAAATTTTTCAGTGAAACAAACAAACAAACAAAAAAATCACTATTATGACATGAATATCTTCTGACAGACCTTATTGGTCTACAATATAAAAGTGGAAATTATAGTTGCTATGATTCATTCATTAGGCAAATACCAAGACAGAAAGCTAGATGACAAAGCATCTATTCTTAAACTGTGGCAGACAATTTATCTCAATATCATAACCTTCATTGAAAAGAAAAAGGATCATTAAAAAGGAAAATGTGACTTCTACTCTCTTCACAAATCATATTTTATTGTTATTCGTATTTTTTTTTCCTACATGGGCATTTGAAAGGTACACATCATAAATTTTTATGATTACATGAAGTGGGTAATATTCCAAGAAGGTAATAACTTTATAAATTGTAGAGAAATGAATGGCAAGTAGATTGGTGCTGCTGACTTTTAGATAAACCCTCCAATAACATCAATCACTTTAAAAGGCTTTTATTCAAATGCTTGTGTTCAGAAGTCTTCTTAAATACAGAGCATTCATTGCTTAATGCCAAGTCCTATGGACTGTTCTTTATTGCTGATGGCATTTTCAATCTCTTACAGTAAATTTTTGGCAAGTTGTTCTTCATTAGAAAACTTAGAGGAACTACCAGGAGAATTTGCTTTCATGCGGACACATGGAAGCATACTTGGATAAATGGTTCTATCATTTTACTGTAAAGAACCTCTCTCATTAAAGTGAAAATATGCTGTTGGCTATGTGAAATGACATTGTTTTGGGGTTTTTCTGGATGAATGAGTTGCAGATCTGTACTACAATGATAATATTCAACTTCTGTGGCATTTTGCACATAGCTGTGTGTACCACTTGTTCAATTAACTTATAATGGTACCTTATACAGAAGCAGTATCAACCATGACACTTGTTAATATTTCTTCTATTATAAGACCTCTTAACAACACATTTAACTTACTGATAATAAATGAAAGTATCTGAGAAATAGTGCTCTCCATAATTTACATAAAATATATAGGTGATAAAAAACAACTCTGGACTGCTGTCTTCAATCCCTTACCTCCATAAAAACAAAAACACACAACTGAAATTCCTGCATGACTCTGAAATCTCTCTAGCACTCCTCTCTTCCCTTCCAGAGCTCAGCTATCTAGTTTTGAGAGGACACAGCTGAAAGTACAGAAAGTACATAGACTACAGCCAAACAGGCAAGAGTGAAAAAGGCAGAATTGCAACCAGAGTTGAGCTTAGCAGCAGCTAAGGAGTTCAGCAGGAAACCACCAATATACAAGTACATAATTTTAAAGAAAACGCAAAGATTTTGAAAATGGTAATCCAGCAACACAGACGATCAGTCAGTTCTAAGCAATGACACAAATTAACTCTTCCAGATCTTATAGACTAAAGCTTGACCAACAAGGATGTATTTGGTGTCAGAGCAAACATACCAGTATTTACCCAGTAGCTAGCTTAGTTTCATCATATCAGGCACATTTACCAGAAAGCAATTACTTTACATTCACTCATGATAACTTAATTCATTCTCTCTGTCCAGAAGGCAAGAACTGTTCGAAGTGACCTGGACAGTGAAACCTGCACCCAAGAAGGCTGTAATGGTCAGGACCAAGAGAGATCCACATCCCTGTTGACCTCAGTTTTTACCACTGTTTGTGACACTATGCAAATCTCTGAAATCAGATGGAAATTAACCACCAGTAAATAACTCACAGGAAATCTCTAAAATACTCTGAGCAAGATCCGATGCTGAAATTCATAGTGATTCTCGCTTAACATCTTTTTGTTGTCGTTTTGCTTTTTGTTTTCTTTTGATTTTTTGTGTCAATATCTTGGTTTCCTGTAGCTAGGATATGTTGCAGATGTGTTAAGATTGCTGTAAAGCCATCTCAGACACCCTGCTCAGGTGCAAGAAGAAATACCATCTATAGTGAATAGAAATAGGCAAACTGTGTCTTACCCTATCATTCAGAAGTTTCAAGCTTCAGTTTTACATTAAACCACTCTCATCAGTGGGTTGTATAATGGTGTTGGTCAAACACACAATTGGCAGTTCTGATAGAAAACTATTCAGTGAAGAAGAGACCAGAAAATCAAACAAGAAGCTTGGAACATTTTTGCTCATTAGTGATTCAAAAGATAGTCTTTCTAAAAGAGTAAAGAAAGAAAGGACAGAAGGTATTTTTATACTTAAAATAGACAGAGGAAGGGAATACTAACCAGGAGATACATAGGAATTACAGGAGTCCCAAATTATCTAACAAAAAGAAAAAGGATTTTACTTTGGGTGTTTGAGAGAAGTCAGTGAGCTAGAGGATTAAAGAGAAGTCTGTTGGTAGATACAGGACTGCTCCAGGCAGGCAGAGAAAAAGCATTTGCAGTCACGTAATTATTTCAGTTAGTTCTTCCACACAGAGCACTCCTTTCATTTTATGAAACACTGAAGTAAATTTATGAAGGTCTGGATCCTGTTCTGCCCTTCTGGTCTTCAGGGAAAACATTCTGTACGTGTAAGCCTCAGCTTTCCTGCTGATGAGCTAGAGAAGAAAACAATGCTTGCAGTTTCTATGAAAACAATTAAAAAACAAACAAACAAACAAAAAAAAAGCACATTACAACTTTCATAATACAATTTATCCTTGTATGCAATCTGCAAAAATATGTGAGACTACATAATTTTGAAATTCCAAGCACTTCTTTACTCATTTTTCTATATTATCTATAGGATCATTTGCAGTGTCAGAAATATATTTTCAGTTTGAATAATGCTAGAATCTCTGTTACGAGCATAAGGTTTGAAATTTGAACTCCACTGAGGTTATCTGAGTGATTTCAGTTTCTTTACCCAAATCCTGTGTACTTCCATGAAATATAGAAGAGTACAGTTGTGAATTTTAACTATTTGCACATTACCAGTCTAGCAAATCATTCTACATGGAATGCAAACTTAAAATAGACCCCTCCATGCCCATAATTACAAAGAATGAAAATGCAATTAAGAATTACCTCAAGGTATAAACTGTCCATGAACTAAAATAACTAATTATTTTTATTCATAGTATCTCCAACTCTCGTTTTTGTTGTTGTTGTTGTTGTTGTTGTTTTGTTTTGTTTTTGTTAAAAGTTGACTTGCACATATTTTTACAGTCATTGTATCTTACTGCCTGTGTGGCTGCATTGAGTAGACCTCATGCATGGAAAAATGAGAACAAGAGAGAACATTTGAAAGACAGTTAAGAAATTTGGTCACTTTTAAAAATTATATATAGTTTTATAAATCTATTGTCTTTCAAGATGCAGTTAGTAAACAACAAATAGGATTGGCCTGTAACAAATGTTTAATTGAAGCCTTAAGAAATCTGGCAATTTACTTAGAGTAATACTGGGAACTGTGGGAACTGTCTCTCAGAGAGTAGAATCTATTTCCTCATTCAGTTTGTAATGTTATAAAGTATATATCATCACAACTGTTGTTCTACTATGGAACACAGTGGTAACTGGAGTTGTGTTCAGGATGCCAAAAAAAAAAGAAGTAAATAAATGGATATGTCATTCCTACAAAAGTGCATATGGAAGGGCTAAAAGAATCCTCTGATTCATTCACTATGTCAACACTCCTCTGTTGCACTTTCAGATTTTTTCATTTTCTGTATGGATCTTTGTCTTTTCTGATTAGGAGATCAAGATGGTTATAAGAACGTAAAATTATGAAGAGTTGGCCTTAACAGGGGGTTTCTTTAACTAAAATATCTAGATCTGATGATATTTTTACACCTGAAATATCATCTGCATATGAATTTCGACCAATTTAACTAACCAATCCTTTTGCTGAGGAAAGCAGCCTTAAATGTCCAGACTTAAATGTCCAGACTTAAAGGTCCATACTACCCCTGGGAACAGAGAGATGCCTTAGTAGTAAGTTATAATCTTATGCTTCTTTACCAAGAAAATGTCAACTAAGCATATCTACACTTAATTTCAAATGATTATGAATAAGAAAAGCTAGAGGGCATAGACAGACACTGAAGATTTAATTAGACATAGCCTTAAGAAATTGCTTTAAAATCCCTGCAGTTGCATCACTACTTTTTCCATTAAAGTTTTTCCTGCATGGAGCACTGTACCACAAAGAGCTGTTATTTCTTTTTTAATGTAGGAAAGTTGCTTCCAAGTATCGTTGTTTGTTGTTTCTCCCACCTCTCCAAAAACAATTTTTGTTTGATATCTTTTATAAATAAATCAACTTAAAAAATACCAACAGCTAGCAGAACCCCTGATTCACTGTCCATTCAGTCTATATATGATTCAATTATTAACAGTGTTAAAAGTGTCAGAAGTTTTTCAGCTTATTCACTGTATACAGAGAATTGCAGACAGCATGTCAAGTAGAACTCTCTGAAAACCAGATTTCTCCCCAGTATTATTTTTTTCCTTAAATTTTATTGTGTCATTGAAATATTTCAGAATCTGTCTTCAAGTACGGGGTATCTCAAGCGAAACACGTAGGATTTTTTTTTTTTTTTTTTTTTTTTTTTTGGTAGAAACTTCTACTTTTTTTTTATTTATTAGTAACACACATCTTTCAGTCTTAAGAACACTTTAGTTGAATTATTTTACATTAATTTAAATATGGTGATTTTCTGCATTTTCAAGCATCCAGTAGAGTTCTACTTAGCACAGTTTCATCAACTAATATATTGAGATAAAGAATTAATAAGTCTAAGT
Source organism: Bambusicola thoracicus (assembly GCA_002909625.1). Lineage (NCBI taxonomy): Eukaryota > Metazoa > Chordata > Aves > Galliformes > Phasianidae > Bambusicola > Bambusicola thoracicus. Next base: position 2,154 of record PPHD01031507.1, on the reverse strand, counting down.
AATAAAAGTAGCAACTGTGCTTCTAAATAAATACTAACAGCATTACAAAGGTAAATTCATCCTTTACATATACTCTACTGCTAAGTTTCATAATGGTCTGGCATTATTTTGAGAACTGTCATTAGCTGTGTGTAGCCTCTAAAAACTACAATTTATACTGTAATTTTAAGTTATCACAAATTCCTTATAAAATTTCAGTGGCCAAGTCCTATCAAATCTTATTCTACATACAGTTTTAATATTAACGTCCCAGAAGAAAGCAGTCTTTTTCAGCTGTTTAAAGTATTGTTAGAATTCAACATTCAGCAGCTGTTGGGTCAATTTGCATCACATCAGGGTTCTCTGCTCCTCTGCACTCCATGAAATCTGAGGCAGATTTGTTCTTCACAAGAACAATTGAATCTTTAACTCTGCCAAAGAGCTGGGAGCAGGGGGAATACACACAATGACCAAGTTGTACATTTAATTTCTTGACTTTTGAAATGAAATCTAATAGAAACTAATTGTCCATTTCATTAAAAAAAAAGAATGATCTCTGACACTCAAATATCTAATATTATACATAGCTAATAAATAAAATTTTCAGATATTTACTTAAAGCATAAAATATACTGAATCAAAAAGAAAATGCATCTTAAAGATATTTTGTGTGTCAAAGACATATATATATTGGAAGGCTCTTTTTGTTTGTTTGTTTGCTTGCTTGCTTGCTTTTCTTCCTTTTTAATCTTTACATCACTTTTAACAAAATTTCTGAATTTAATTTAACATAAAGTTTCACCAATTTGTTTTTGTAGTTGTAATTATGCAATTGACAGAAAGCTGCTGAATCTATGCAAATGAATCAACTCAACAGCCCATGAGGTCAGCCTCTTAAAGAAGGGAATAGCTTGTAGAGCAATTGGCTAGCGGTCCCAGAACACACTTGGTAAATGCACCCAGACCTTCACTTCTTCGTTTTTTTTGTTTTTTTTTTTTTACTATTGCTATATAAGAGTTGCCATTGTTAGAATTCTGGTCATCTCATGGTCCAAGATCACTCGGATGAACTCTGCAGAGCTGTGGCTTTCATGGTAAGCAAATATAATGAAGGTGCAAGAGGCATGCATGGGAAAGGCAGAACACTATTAAAGCTTATGTGAAAAGACAAGAACAAATCTGTCACTATGGCAGCACTGGTTATCCACTTCACTTTTCACTTCCTCTCCGTAAAGTTACACAAGGTTATTGAGAACTATTTTACACCATTTTACAAGGGATAGGAAAGTGATGATATCAGAAGCATTTAAAGAAGGGATAAAGAGAAATATTTCTACTAGAAAAATAGAAGAAAAGAAGATTCTGCCAAATTTGGTCATTTTTGCATTACAAATCAAACCTGCAACCACCCACAATTGATAGTACCGATTGACATCAACTAATAAAGCGATTTGGACAAGAGTATTCTGTTTACATCATTGAATGCAAGTACTCATCATTAAGATCAAAACTTTCAGTTTTTGAGCATTTTATCAGCACTAAAAATGTACTTGTCATGTTGGTATTTTGATTTTTGTTGCTGTTGTTGTTTTCCACTTTCAAATTAAAGCCTGTAGATTATGTGTTAAATACTATCATAATAAGCAATGGGAAGATTGGCAGGGATTTAATGATTATTGTACATCTAACAATTCATCAATTCCACCAGACTTACATCCCTGATCTGTTATCCACATTCTTATTGGTAATATATTTTATCCACTCATTTAGCTGCTTTTTCTTACTCAGAAGAATAATTTTAATGAGATTTATGATTTCTAGCTTCAGCTTTTTTAACTGAAGTTTAAATTATCATGACAGTACAGATAGCCTTTTTCTGGTAGTCATTCAATATCTTAATGTACCAATTTTCACTTACTATCATTGATATCAGTAATTATCTAGTTCTGCCTACATCTCATGGGAGGAATTAAGAAAGAAAACAATCCTTAAAAAGTCTAGAACCACTTATGTTGCAGGCGTTATCGGGGATACACGAGGTGTGACGCGATAGGACCTCCCCTGCTCAGTGGTGATTGGACAATGCATGCTTAGTGGGTGTAGATGGAGTAGGACATGAGTCTATTTAAACGGATGCCACGTGCTAATAAACGCCATTTGCTACATCCTCATATT
>PPHD01031506.1:0-10049 GCA_002909625.1 Bambusicola thoracicus | reverse complement strand
CACCACACCAGGCTGCCCAGAGCCACATCCAGCCTGGCCTTGAATGCCTGCAGGGATGGGGCATCCACAGCCTCCTTGGGCAACCTGTTCCAGTGTGAGATGGTTTGGTTTTTGCACAAAGACCGTTGCAGGTGGGGTCGGTCCTGCCCAGAAGGAACAGCCAAGATGAGCATTTTGCATGGAGAACATCTGAGTGCATAGACACCACTTTTGCTTTCCAGTTACTCCAGAGATCCGTAGGCTGACATAAAAAATCCCCCATCCCAACAACGCTGCTCTGGGTTCATTCCAACAGAGGAGAGCCCAGAGCTCTCCGCCCTGCTGCCAGGAAGCTGTCCCTGCTCCGTCCCCCATCCTTGGTTGGAGCTGCCCATGGGGGGCTGTGGTTGGGGCACCATGGAGCCATCGTGGCTGCTCCCCTCACTGCCTCCTCTCTCCCCAGCGCTGACGGCGGCGGCGGGCCGGGGGAAGCTGGACGTCTGCCGGCTTCTGCTGGAGCAGGGAGCTGCCGTGGCACAGCCCAACCGGCGCGGCGTGGTGCCACTCTTCAGCGCCGTCCGGCAGGGCCACTGGCAGGTGAGCATCCCGTCCCATCTCTTCCTGGGAGCTGGGAAATGCGGCTCTAATCCCAACGTGTAGCTGGGGGCTGAGATTTCATACAGCCGTAGAATCGTTAAGGTTGGAAGTGACCTCTCAGATCCCCAGGCCCAACCCCAGCCCACCCCACCGTGCCCATATCCACCACCCTCAGTGCCGCCTCTCCACGTTCCTTGAACAGCTCCAGGGATGGGGACCTCCTCACCTCCCTGGGCCGCCTGTGCCAACACATTGCCACTCTCTTGGAGAAGAAATGGTCCCTAACTCCCAGTCTGAACCTCCCGTGGTGCAACTTAGGGCCATTACCTTTCATCCTGCTGTTGGTCCCTGGAGCAGAGACTCCTGTCAGGGAGTTGCAGAGTGTGAGTTCAGCCCCCTTCCAGCTTGCTTTCCAGGCAGGTCTGTGAAACCCTTAAGGTGCAGAGACCACTGTGGACCTTCTGAGCTCCCATCTCCTTCCAGCAGCTCCTCCAGGTGTGCCCTCGCTTTGTGTGTGTTGCAGATTGTGGACCTGCTGCTCACCCACGGCGCCGACGTGAACATGGCAGACAAGCAGGGCCGGACACCGCTGATGATGGCTGCGTCCGAGGGACACCTGGGCACGGTGGAGTTTCTGCTTGCACAAGGTTAGAACACGTGTTTGGAGCATGTTGGGGTCTGCCCACAGCGAGTCCCCTCCCAGTGCCTTCTGCATTTCCTCAGGGATTGTGGCCCCATTGCCGGATGGGGCAATGGGAGAGGTCCCCATCGCTTACCCAGCTGTTGGAGAGCACAGCTGTGGTCGGTGTACTCATCTTGGCTGTCTGTTTTGTTTTCTGTGTTTGACACGCAAGGCCTCCAAACCAGATAGTGTGTAGGAATTACGATGGCAGTGTATGAGAGGTGCTTTGGGCACTGAGGGCAGAGTGAGCCCCTGAGCTGTGCCTCCAGCTTTCCCCTCAGGCAGAAATCAACGAGAAATCAACCTGAACTGGAAGCAAGACCACAGAGTGATGCTCAGCCCCAGGGCCGGGGGTTGGGGTATGTTATCACTCCCATTTTCAGTGCTAGCATTGCTACTCGTGGTTTTGACACCCACACGAACAGGATGGTAAGGCCCTAACATGGGAAGGGATTTGGTGCATTGGGTGTTTTGAAGATGCTGCACTCTTCAAGTGTAGAACTCCCAGATCCACCTTGCTCGGTGCTTTTAGTGTCTAATAACTGCTTCGCTCAGCGTCGTTCAGCCAGCAGGAATGTCTTCCAGTTTTGCTCATTTCTGATGCACACCGTTTGAGGTGATTCGGAGCAGCACGCTCCCTGCAGCCTGTGCAGACACCACTATTTCTGTCCTTCCTTAAATGCAGGCCAGTGGGAGGTGTGCAGCCCTGCATGGGGCTGTGACAGCGATCACGATGCTGAGGGTCCAAGAAATCAAAGCCATAAAAACCTTTTGTACTTGAAAGGGACTGTTCATTAAACACCACTAAATCTGCCTTAACACGTGGTCCTGGAAAGTTAACTCGAGCCTGGGCAGAGTACAGTGATATATAGGGTATGTTAATTAAAATGGCTTTAACAATCCTGTTTAATGTTTCATTAGAATCAAAGTGTGTGAATCATAAGCCATAAGCAGTAATTAGAGTGTTGCAAAGCAAATCTCGTTTGGCTGTACTTGATTAATGCCGTCAGCGTTTGTAAACACTTTTTATTAACTGAGTTGCAGTCCTCAATCAACTTGAAATCCAGACTGGTGGAGTCACCTGCTGCTCTGAGCACCTGGGAGGAACGAAGCTGTGAACCATGAATTAAACCTCCCTGGTTGCACCTCTGCCAGAGCAGCTGTTGGTCCATTGGCTGCTGTATCCAGACAGAACCTTTCCCACTGCAGCAGGGGTCTGTTCTGGGATGGCACCTGAAGCCGATTCCCCTCCCAGCTTTCTGCTTGTTCCATGTCCTTAATGCTGAGTGGGTCAGAGACCCCCAGGGAGTGCAGGATGCATTAAGGAGGAGCAGAGAGGCACACAGAGGTTGTGCTGGGAGCCTGGCTCTGCTGTTGCACTGTCTGCTCGCTGGGACCTTCAGCTTGGAATGCTGCATTGGTGCCCTGAAGTCTGTGTGTGTCACTGCGTTGTGTGGGGGCTCTTCCCTTGGACTGGGGAAGGAATGGGATGGTTGGGTGGTGGTGCAGCTTTCCAGCCTTCCCTCTTCCTGCAGGAGCCTTCTCACCTGCTCCAAAAGTCAGGGGGGGCAAAAAACAACAAGAGAGCTGTAAAATATCCCAAGTTGGAAGGAACCCATCAGGATCATTGAGTCCAACTCATGGATCTGCACGAGAGAATCGTGGACTCACAGAATATCCCAGGTTGGAAGAGACCCATAAGGATTATTTGAGTCCAGCTAATGGCTCCACACGGGACCACCCAACAACAAAGGACTTTGTTTAATTGCAAGAAAGAAGCTGGTACAAATGAGAAGGAACGAAATGAGGGTTTATCCTTTGTAGAGGAGCAGCAGTTGGCCTCAGCTAGCTGGGGATCATCTCGAGAGCTTTCATAGGAGGATTTGTGGGTGCCACGTGGGGCAGCGTTACAGCAGGTTGCAGGAGGTGAGGAACAGTGTTGTCAGCAGAGTGCCACCCCAGCACACCACACTGTGCACGCAGCAGACACAGTGCTGGGCTGTGCTGGGAGCTCTGGGTCCAGATTCCTGAACGTAATCTCCAGCAAACGTTCACGTTGTTTTGCTCCTCCACAAACAAGATGGGCGAGCTGGAAGACAGAGCAGCTCACTGTCATCTGGGCAATGCGTGCTACCCAGGGATGTGTCAGCTGGGATGAATGGGAAGCTCAGGACGTTCACATTCCTCCCCCACTTGCTAAGCTTTCTGGAGCCAGGGAGAAACACATGCTTGAGAGTTTACCTACAGGAGAAAAACACTGCAGCAGCGATTCATGCCAACCTGCTGGCAGGAGCATCCCGCAGGTAGGCGCAGCTCCTCGGAGCAGCAGAGCTGATGCAGATCTCTTCTGCACGCTGGAGAGCGAGAGCCCTGCGTGTGCCATGGCAACAGGAGCCGTCTTCGTGCCACGCAGAGGAGTGTTCACTTCATGCTGCTGTTCAAATCACGTATGCGGATCCATATGCCGTGTGAAGCAATGCTGACCCGTTGGTATGGCAGCGCAATTTCTGCATCCAAGAAAATGTCAAGTTCCCCCCTCCTTGGCTTGCAGTTGGCAGTAGTTTATCCCACAACGTTGTATTTATGTTGGGTAAAGTTCAGAGAGAAATACTGCTGGAAATTGTGTCGATTTGGGTAAAAGGGAGGGGAGCGAGGAGGGGGAAATACGTGCTTTTGGGGAAGAATGGGGGTGATTTAGTTCCCCTGGTACGCCGCGACCTGCTGAAGCAGCAAAATGGCCCTCATCTCTGACTCACAAAGGCTGGATTAAGAAAAAATCACCACCAAAAAGCAGTTAAAAGGAAAGATTGACATCTCAGCTGAGGGATGTCAGATCCACCCTGCTGCTCAGGGTCTGCGGAGCGAAGTGTGAACAAGCCTGCAGCTCGGTGTGAATAAACCTGCTTGCACAGCTCGTATCAGTGCATTTGGAGTTGTGATGGAGGGTGAGCTACAGAGTGGGGGAAATGCTAATAAAGTCATTAATAATTACATGTATCACTCTCTGAAAACAAGCTGTCATCACTGTGCAGAGCGTTTGTGATGGTTTGTTGTGTCGTAGTGCTTGCAAGTGAGCTGCCACTTGTCCTTCCAGGTGCCTCCATTTCTCTGATGGACAAGGAGGGTTTGACAGCCCTCAGCTGGGCTTGCCTGAAGGGCCACCTGGCCGTGGTGCGGGCCCTGGTGGAGAACGGGGCGGCCACCGACCACGCCGACAAAAATGGGCGCACACCACTGGACCTGGCGGCTTTCTATGGCGACGCGGAGGTGGTGAGTGGCAGAACCAAAAGGGCAGCTTGCCTTAACCCGTCCAAGTAGTGCTGCACAGCTTGGTGTAGACAGCATGGCTTGGTATAGCAAATCACAGGGTCAGAGAATGGGTTGGGTTGGAAGGGACCTTAGAGATGGTAGAACCATGGAATCACAGCACAGTTGAGTTGGAAGGGACCTTAAAGATTGTAGAAACATGGAATGGTTGAGTTGGGCTGGAAGGGACCTTGAAGACCATAGACACATAGAACCACAGCATAGTTGGACTGGAAGGGATCTTTTAGACCGTAGACCCATAGAATCACAGCAAAGTTGGATTGGAAGTGATCTTTTAGACCATAGACCCATAGAGTCACAGCACAGTTGAATTGGAAGGGGCCCTGAAGACCAGAGACCAGCACAACCACAGCATGGCTGGGTTGGAAGGGACCTGAAGCCCCTCTGCCCCACCCTCTGCCATAGGCTGGCTGCCTTCCATCAGCTTAGGCTGCCTAGAGTGCATCCATGGCATTGGACTCCTCCAGGGATGGGGCACCCACAGCTCCGGGCAGTGCCAGGGCCTCACCACCCTCTGGCTAAATATTTTCCTCCCAACATCTGACCTAAATTTCCCCTCTTTTAGTTGGAGCTGGGCGAGCTGTTGCTGGATGTCCTTCCCCAGCAAGCTGACGGCTGGTTTGCCATTGCAGGTTCAGTTCCTGGTGGACCACGGGGCCATGATCGAGCACGTCGACTACAGCGGGATGCGTCCCCTGGACAGGGCGGTGGGGTGCCGCAACACCTCGGTGGTCGTCACCCTCCTGAAGAAAGGAGCCAAGATAGGTAGGGCCTGGGGGACACTTGGTGAGCGCTGTGTGGGGGCACTCGGAGTGAGAACCCCGACCCGGAGGCAGCCTGAGCCCCACTGCTGCTTCGTACCCCAAAAGCAGCCCCGAGTCAGGAGTGCCGCGTTCTCTTGTTAAATGGGGATGTTTTATTGCTGTCGTATCACGTAGAGAAAGTGAATAAACAACTGTTTCTTTGGCAAGGTCTTTCCTCCGGTAATGCCTTTTCTATCTCTACTAGTCCGAGCCGACAGGCGTACTGTGTCCATGCATTGCTGTGAGCTGCTGCCTTCACTGCTCTGTATACGCTTCAGACCTCAGTGTTACCTGCACTGCGCCACGCAGCCGCTCACGTTGTGTTTTCCTGTGGAAGGGGATTTTGCTGGTGCATTGGCTTCTTTGCTGCCTGCCTCTCACAGCTGCTTTTTTCCTTTCTTTTTTTTTTGTTTGTTTTTTTTTTCACCTTCATCCATTTTTTTCCCCTCTCTCCTACAACTTTTTGTTTTCTCCTTTCTTTGAAGGTTGTCAGACGTTACCGAGTCGCCCACGAGGTATATCTCATTGCTGTCAGCATCAGCCTCGATCTGATAGCTTTGTCAGCCTTGCTTTCTCCTGTTTGATTTAGCCTGCATGCGTCCCCAACACCTCTAATCTTTTAATTTACCTCACCTTCGAATAATTTTTTTAAATGACTGTTGCAGAGAATAACTTGAACTCAAAAACTAACCCAAATGTACTGAATCTACTGATAGAAATAGCGGTGACTTATTCCTCCCCCACACTAATGAGCTGTCCCCGGATTTTGCCACCCCAGTATCAGTCAGATAACGATGCTCTGCATTGGGTCCCCTTGTGCTGTCCCACAGCACCTCCCTGCACAGAGCATCCCCAGCTCAGCACTGGTTTTTAGCTAGGATTTGCTACTACACCCATATAGATACCCATCAATTGACGAGCAAATTACGTACTGTTACTCTTGGCGTAACCGCTTGGATTTGCCCTTCAGACGCCTCTCACTCCCCCCACACTTCGCCCCCACCCCAGTTCTGCAAACAGCACTGCCCTCTCGTGGAGATGGCTCCCAGCATTTCCCCACACGGCCGTGCTCATTAGTGCCAGCGTTAATGACTGACCGCCAAGGAAAAGCCATTGCAATGTGGATGCCGTTAATTTTAAGTGCAAGAGGAATTGTCAGCTCCATCATTGGGAGCTCTCTGCTCTTTGACCACGCCACAAGTTGTTCTCTCCAGCAGAAATTCCCACCCCAGGATATTTTTTCCACCCAGCTTCCTACCACCCTTGCATTGTATGAGTTTTTTACCCATCATGCATCCTGTACACTGCAGGTCCAGCAACATGGGCGATGGCCACCTCCAAACCAGACATCATGATCATCCTGTTGAGCAAGCTGATGGAGGAGGGAGACATGTTTTACAAGGTGAGAAGAGTTTTCTTGAAGAGAGAGGGAAAATGCAGCTCACAGCATGTATTTGTTCCTCCTTTGATAGCAGTGTGAGCAGTGCTGCTGCCTTAAAGCCTGTGGGATTCCTTGTGCTGCAAACTGGCTTTGGTTAGTGGGGTTGGGGAGGGGGAGGTTGAATGCCAAACTCCCTAACAAAGCTGAAGCAAAGCCAAGGCTGTGTGCATTCTGGGCTTGAGCCAGCACTTCGTTTCCTCCTTGAGAACACCAGAACCCAACTGCTTTCCAGAGGTTCTCAGTGCTGATGTCATCGCATCAGATCTGGCAGGGTTGTGGTTACCTAGCAGCTCTGTGCTGTGAGCAACAGGGGCAGCATAGCCCAGAGAAACCTGTGAAGGAAAAGGAACTTTCTGTGATGGAAACAGACACAGGTGGCTTTTCACTGTCCGTCAGCTCGTGGGATGTGTTTTATCATTGTGGTTAGAGTTGCTCTTGTTCCTTGTGTATTAAGACCTGGAGATCAGCACACGCACACAAAAATGTGCAAGTACAACAATGATTCACTGTGAGGCTCCAAGGGTAGAGCAGAAAATATGCAAAGCTGGCATTGCAACTGCAGTTATCTGCCAGAGATACGTGATACGACTCCGAAACCTGAATCTAAGAGGTTTTAAAGCTTACTGCTCCTAGCTGCAAAACTTCTGTCTGGGTCACCATGAATCCTCTGCGTCCCAGATCCCATTCTGCCCTCTTTCTCTCACTGCAGCTGCTATGGATGCCCCCCTTCAGGGCACAGATCCCAGAATAGCAAGGCTGAGTCACCTTTTGAAGGTGACTGTTGCGTCCCAGTAACGATAAAAGGAACCCAACTGACAGGCTTAGATGTAGACACCTAATTTCTAGACACCTGAACTCCAGGAGTTGAGTCCCAATCCATTTGTCCAACGTCAGAACCACATCAGCGCCGTAACACTTATCTTTGCTATTGCTGTTACACCCAAAGAGCAATGCTTTGTGTTCCTTACCCTCCCTAGTGCTTGCTGAGGTTTGCGTCAGGACGGAGTGGTGTGGAAGGCTCATTGCCGGAGTGCTGCTCCTCAGCACCATGAAGTTGCATTGAATATGCACCGTGTGGCTGCTGAGGTGCACAGCATCAACCTCTGATGTTGCTGTTAGTGGGGTGCCAGGAGTGCATCTTCCCACAGGAGGGATGTAGGGTCCTCTGCAGGGCTGGCTTACTGTTCACCCAGCTCAGAAGTCCATTTGTCCATAAACCAGACGGAGTCGGATGAAGTTATTAAAACAATTCTTACTGAGTTTCCCCCTGCCTGGGAGTGGGAGAATTCAACTTGCACATGGCATCTGCATTTCCAGATCAGATACTGGACATGCTCTGGCTTTCATCTCTAGAAAACAGCTAAATAATGAGATCATGTTACTCTAGAAAACAGCTAAATAATGAGATCATGTTCCCTTCACCGCCAAAACACCCGTGGGTCTGGCAGTGCTTTGCTGTAAACTCACCCAAAGGATTTGCTTTGACACGTTCTCCTTCTATCAGAAAGGTAAAGTGAAGGAGGCTGCCCAGCGCTACCAGTACGCCCTGAAGAAGTTCCCCAGGGAAGGCTTTGGGGAAGACCTGAAAACCTTCCGTGAGCTGAAGGTGTCTCTCCTTCTCAACCTCTCCCGATGTCGAAGGAAAATGAATGTAAGTCTCCCTCCTCTGCACAGTGCACAGAGCCCCTCCTGCAGCCCTGCCCCGACCTCCACGGTCTCCTCCGTGTGCCCCGGTTGTCCTTTGCAGAGCACGAGCATTTGATATTGCCAGAGGAGCAACGTAATGATTTAATATGCATCTCCGGTGATGAAAAATTCATGGCCGTGTTTACAGCGTTCTGAATTTTTTATCACTCCCTTTTGATGGTGATGTGGATTTGGGGGGCGGAGGCACTTTTCACATTTCTAGGGCAGTAGTGAGGGAGGAGGAGCCAGGAGATGCTCTCCTTGGAATGCTAATTAATTTAAAACGAAGGAGCATATGCTTAGGGGGCCGATGCTTCCCCAGGGCAGTGACTCATCTGCAGACACCCCCACTCGCTCCCTCTCCTCCCAGCACTGCCGTAGCGCTGTCACTCCCTGCTCCAATCCAGCAGCATCTATCTAGTGACAAACCTCAGCAGCACGTCTGCTCTCCAGCACGCTGCCACCTCCCCCTTGCTCTCAGACTTTCACCTCCACAACTTTGCAAGTCTCTGTAGGCTCAAAAAGCGATATCTCCGCCAGCGATGATTGCACGGGGAGGGAGGATGGGGTTTTGTGACACCTTCATTGCTTTGAGCTCAGAGGGAGACAGATGAAAAGCAATGAAATCTCAGTGCTGGCGGAACAAACCGCGGTTTTCAGAGGTGTGAATGTTCTCCCGAAGCAAGGCAGCCCCCTGCTAAGCCTGCACGTTAAGGACAAGATCCCCAGCTTACTGCTCATTGGGTCATCCCAGGGTTTGTGATGGAAACTGGATGCTTGTAAGCAGTTGTGCAGGTTTTGCACCTGTAGGTTGGACCATGCACCTCAAGGTGGGACCATGAGAGTAACTGCCTCTTGCCTACACGTCTGCTTTGGTCTGTTAGGTGGTATTTCTTCAGTAACTGCTGCTGAAGGTACAAACGAAAGTATTCGCCGCAGACCAGACTTGAAAATGTTCTCCTGTAGGTTCAGAAGTAGGAATCTGATTGAAGATGTTTGCATATTTCGACCAAAGTGCAAAACGTCAGCCTCTGGCCCACGTCTGAGAATCTGACGGACCCCCCTGGGGTGAGGCAGGTGCTGCTCTGTGGCCTCTTTGCTCAGATGAATCGCAGTGGCAGCTTTTCCCAGCAGTGCATCCCCATAACAAACCCCAGCGCAGACACCTTGGGAGAGATTAAACCTCACCCTGGCTTTTTTTAGGGTACACATGGCCTTATCTGTCCCTGCACAGCTGCTCGGGGCAAGGCAGTGTGGTGTGCTCATAAACTTCATTTCTAGTAGGGTGAGCTTTGCTTACTGAGTTCTTGGACAAACAAGGCGTATTCTTGGGTGCTTTGTGCAAGGACTGCTATGGGTTGGAGCCCAAGTCATAGAATCATAGAATGACCTGAGTTGAAAAGGACCACAATACTCATCCAGTTCCAACCCCCTGCTATGTGCAGGGTCGCCAACCAGCAGACCAGGCTGCCCAGAGCCACATCCAGCCTGGCCTTGAATGCCTGCAGGGATGGGGCATCCACAGCCTCCTTGG
>PPHD01031504.1:0-10050 GCA_002909625.1 Bambusicola thoracicus | reverse complement strand
CACAATTTCAAACGTCACTGAAACTGCCTTCCCTTCAGAGAACAGCTCGTCAGACACAAGGCTCTGAAAACCCATTCCCAGTAAGTAGAAATTTAACTATTCTCCTGTTTTGCATAGCAGGAGGGTCCCCAACTAACAGGCCTATTTCTTCCCACTCTCTTCACCACACTCTCCCAAAGCACTCTGGTAATTACTCAGGTGAGTGTCAAGAAAATGTTAGTTTTCAGAACAAAACAGTTTGTTTTTTTTTCTTCCAGTGCATTAGATTATTAAAGGAAATGTTGAAAAATACTCTATTCTTTTCACCAATAGATTGAATACAGAATATATAAAGCAAGGAAAATTTATAGTAAGAAATAGTTAATTCAAAAAATAGAACAGCAGGTGTTAGCATACAAACTCTCTCCAACATCTTTTTTTTTATATGAATGATTATACTTTTTGTTGACTACAACACTTACACATTAACAAGTGTGTAAACAACGTAAACATTGTGTCCCAATAACAGTTGTGAACTGATACCATTCAAAGACAATATTTTCCCAGCCACATTCTAGAGGAAAATCAGCACTGTCACTACTCATGGCACGATTGTTATAAGATAAAAGCTAAAAGTTGAAGTTCTTCTATGACTGTAAACATACTCAGTTCAGTATTGCAGTACAATTGCAGTATATAAACTTATTATAAATCAGCATGGCAAACGATTGTGTAATTCACAATTTTAAATAAGAAAAAAGGAAAAAATAAACTTACAATGAGATACAAAGGCATTTAGTGCAAGATGTCCACTAAAACAAGTAGCTGTCCACACTTACCTCAAATCTCAAGAGTCAAAATATTCCAAAGATCATTCAGGAAGTGTCAACCTTCAAGACCTTCCATGTGTAAAGAGAATCATACTTGCAGAGGCTCAACAAGTTGCTACCCGCTAGCAGGATTTCAAGGAACAATTCTGAATCTCTCTATGTATATCTTATGACACAGTAAGCTACAAGGTAACATATTTACTAACAGAACTAAAATTCAATTAGTTTGTTCTTTTCTTCATTTTCCTCACTGTAAAAATTTTATGATTAAAAATGTTAATACTTGAAATAATCTGAAAATTTTAGGCATTCTTCTAAGTACACAAAAAGTATTTTTGATGTTGTGCTTGTACAGATTAAAACATTTGCAGGTATGTTTAAATAACTATACTTTTGGCCAATTGTGAATGCATGAGAATTTCTCTTCTTTCTAAAAGACAGCTATTTTTCCTGACATTCAGATATTCTTAGTAACAAATGTCCACTTTGGTAATTTGCAAATTTCGTTTAAAACCCTGTTCTGTGTACAAAAGCTTCTGTGGACATTGAACTAATTGAAGTATACGCAAGTAGAAACAGCCAATAAACATAGTTTATATTTGGTAGTTCTGCATTGCAGGGTCAAATTTATTGACTGTGTGCTATAAAAAGTGACTTTGTTAAAAGTGACTTGAGATTTGGTGGTTAGGATTCGGTCTACGGTGAAAGCACTGGACAAAATCCTGTATACCACGCATTGTGCACCAGCAGAGGTGATCTACTGTCACTGCCACCACTTTCAAAAAATACCACCCATTGCCTCACTGTACTCATATTCAATGTTTGGTCTCCATCAACATTCACCAACCACTGATAACGGTCAGGGGTGCAATTGGGTGTAAAGGTATATTTGTGGGAAGGCTTAATCTCCACTACCATGTCTCTGATGCTGTGGGCCAGTGCGTAATAAACATATAAATACATAATAAAATATAAGGCATTACTTTCAGAAGAGCCCTTGTATAAAGACAGATTACTAGCTGTACTTTACAGCTTCATAAAACTAGTTGCAGTCATTATTTTAAAAGAACCAGGAGACTATCAAGGCACAAGAGTAAGTTCCTCTTGCTACATGTAAGAGCAAGACCATTCTCAGAGCCCCATTCACAACTTCTAGGGGATCAACACCCACACAGTGGCTGCTTTTGCTCCTATAAGTACTTTACATGGACCTAGTACTTAAGCAAAGGCAAAATCTGTCGATTTCCTCATTTTATACATGATTTAGAGCAGTGCTCTGTGAGTTAGATGGACTGTGTTTCTCCAATAGAGAAATGCTATTCATCTGAACATTTCAGTCGCTGAAAGTGGCAAAATGAGAGCATCATCTGCACAAGGAAGCATACATTCAACTGATCAAGGATGAATCAACATTTTTTAGAATTGTTTTTCCATGTTTGCATGAACAATAATATAAGACCACTTATTAGTGTATTCTTTTATAAAAAACTAAACAAAGTTTGGTTTATGAAAATGGCAGATGTCATATACTAAAAAGCACGCTAGCAAAAATTCACAGCTAAAAAAACAGTATCAGAATCAAGCTGCTCTGTGAAAATACTGCACAATTCTAAAACACTTAATTTTTTACAGGCTGCAAGAAAAGTACTTCAGTTCCTGTTACAACATATTCTTCTCTCCTCCTCCTGCTGCTGTCTCTGCTTATAGTTTTCTTCCCTATCTCCTTTCCTGCTGTTTCTCCTTCTCCCTACCCTCCCAACTTCCAGATGCTTCATTCCATTGTTCAATTCAACCTGTGTCATTACCTGGAGATCTCCTGATACAATCTTCAATTACTACAAAAAATCTCTCAGAAATAGTTTAACAAGAATTTTTATTTTCTTATTCTAATTAATTCACTGTGATTAAAACCAAAATACTTTGAGACACAATTCTTCAAGAATACAAAAATCTTCTTTTCTACGAATCACACTCTCTATCCGGAGTTTGTCTTAAAGTCTTACTGCTCTCAGGCAGCCCTTTTCACTTCATTTTCATTTACAGGGACTTAAAAGGCAACAGAGATGTGACATCTGAAATCAGTGATGAATGAGCTACTGATGAACACATCCAGGATCTCTGGAAGCCATTCTCATCCAGCCCAGTAATGCTGCCATTATTTTGTTTCAGAGATCAGTAAAGGTAATCAATGTGATAAAGGGTTTTCAATGTTAAAACACCCAATTTCAATCTTATTGAGAAATGATATGTCATTTTAGGCATATCCGGAAGTGCTATAAAGAAAGCAGGTCATAAAGAACAAAGGAAAAAAATTACATTAATCCAGAAAAGCAAACATAGAAAAATCTTAGTCTGATCGAGTACCTCACCATCTGCCAAAGTTCCTAGATGAGCTCAGTGAAATATTTAGCATGAGTTTAATCTTCAGTTGTTACCCTTGCCCTAGGACTGTTAAACCACATACTTTTGCATTTGGAATAGAATCCTAGACATGAAATTTTCAAGACATTTACAGCATTTCTTCTTATGGAAGAAAATGAGCTTTAGGTCTTCTATTAGTCTTCTAAAGCTAATTAAGAGAAGTTATATGAACTTGTATTCCTGGATAAAGTGATAAAGCAGTATTGCTATTTTCAGCATGACGTACTAGGCATAGAAAAGAAAAAATATTTAAAATGCTGCTTGGTACAACTTGGTACCAATTAATGCCCTTTGAACTGAATAAAAATAATCTGCTGTTTCTATTCTAATTTCCTTTTTTCTCTTCTTAACCTACATTCATGCCTCTTTATTGCCGCCGTACTATTCTGAGTTCTTATTTCAACCCCTTCCAGTGTTTATGTGAAATGATGAAGCTAGAAGTACAACCACATAAACCACTGAAAAGAGAGAATAAAATAAGAACATTGATTCTGCATCATCACTCCCATGCACCACCTATGATTGCTGACGTAGATTGAGTTACCTGTGCAGGATTAAGCAGTCTTCTCCTTTTTATCAGACTGACTCCAGGACTGATTTGCATACTCTGCTGACAGAGTTGCTTTCTCCAATAGTCACATACAAAATTTAATACATGCAAAGTTTGATAGGAAGTGTAACTCCATTCAAGCTTATAGAAAATTAACCCTACACTACATCCTAGACAGCTGTTTTGTAAGCATTTTGTAGCCTTAAAATTGAAGCTCTGCAGACAAACAGACCTCTGTTGCTCATTTTTACTAGTCCTCTGAAGCCCCAACTACTTTTTTTATGCAAGTCTGTACAATTTATCAGTCTCTTGTAAAAGAAAACAACATGCTGATAAACTATATTTTTTTTTTATGGAAAGAGAAGAATTTAATCCTTTTGGGAACCATTCACTATCAAACAATACAAAAGAGACAGGCTTTTCAAAATAAAATAGGGGAGTATATCATAACGCAGTTCATCCTCAATCTTAATAAAAATCCCTTGAAATTGACTTGAGCAACAAAAATATTCACACGCTCAAAAACATGCATCTCTGAACAAAACATGTTAGTTACACAGCACATTCCATTTCAGTTTCTCATTAGTAATACCCAAGTGAAACTGTTAGTTGTTTCTTTACTTGATATATACAAAATTAAACTTCATAGAATCATAGAATCACAAGGTTGGAAAGGACCTGCAAGATCATCTAGTCCAACCATCCTCCCATTACCATTTCTACCACAAGCCACTAAACCATATCTCATAGCTCCTTATCCAGATGCCTCTTGAACACTGCCAGGGTCTGACGTGTGGAATCAAACCCTATAACCCCAAAACTAGGTAATAAAACAGGTATGATTTATTCGACGATTGCACAATCAGTTGGGTGCAAGGAGGATCACTCCACCAAACCTGCACACCACCAAGCAAAAGCACTACAAATTTGTAAGCCAAGCCCTAAATATTCAGCAGAATTCTTGGAACCCATTTACATATTCATTATCCTTCTGGGAATTCGTTTACATACTGCCCCTCCCCTGACGCATGCGTTGTCTGTAGTAAGGGTCTCCCTCTGGTGGTACTGGGGATGAAGTCAGAAGTCTTCCTCACAAAGGCTCAACATCTTCCTCGGTCTGACCTTTTTACAGTGCATTCAAACTGGTCAAAGCCATTCATTTTGTATTGTTCCTTTATTTGTGAATGTACAGTTGACCATGAAAAGTTGAGATGTCATTCTCCTTCCATAGTTTTCAAAGCTAGCTTATTTAACCCCTATATGTTCAAACCCTAGACCCACCTGAGCTCCTGATCTCAGGACAGTGACTCCACCCCTCACCTCCCCGGGCAGCCCATTCCAGTGCCTGACCACCCTCTGAGAGAAAAAGTTTTCCCTTATGTCTAACCTAAACCTCCTCTGGTACAACTTGTGGCCATTTCCTTGGATCCTGTTTGTTGCCTAGGAGAAGAGGCCAAACCCCTCCTCATCACAACCTTCCTTCAGGAAGTTGTAGAGTGCAATGAGGTCTCTCCTGAGCCTCCTCTTCTCTAGACTAAACTATCCCAGAACTGTCTGATGATGTTTAAGAGATACCTATTGTGATTTATCCACATCAGTTAACCACCACAACTGTGGTTTTCAGTTAATACTAAGAGCTATAAGTCCAATATCAAACACTTAAAAGTTACCCTCTATTATTTGTGTTATTGACATTTTTGTGGTTTGAAATATAAATTTAAAAATATTAATACAAGATAGCATACATTTTTGCACAGCGAAAGGGAAAAAATAGTAAATTACACAGCTTAAATGATTGAAAAGCTTGCGTTAGTCGAACTTTATTTCTGTTTTCGATAAGGAGAGCATTCAAGCATGACAAGAAGAGAGGGCTCTGGATGATATTTAAGACAAATAAGTTTCCACTGCACATACAGCTTTATGCATGTATGTCTCTTCACTCTTATCTTCCTATTTACCCCTCCATATATAATTGTGCCTTGACTGTCATGCAAGACATTAAGACAGTTCTTTACTAAAAGACAAGATGAACTAAAGAGTAATTTTAGAGACTTCTAAAGATGAAGATAATTTTAGAAATTATACTACAGTCTGACTAATGTCTCTGTAAGAGACTTTTCACCTTTTCAACAACATACTCCTCTTTTGCTGACAGTGTACTGGACTTCTTTTCACTCCCAGCATCATGTTTATTAAAATAAAGTTACACAGCAAGTTCCACTGCCATGCTTCAGCCATAGGATGCAGTCAAATATCTTTCTGGAATACCTATAAGAACCTCAAAAATAAAGAAATGTTACAGTATTTAGAGACTACAATGAACATCAAGTACGAGTACGCTATCTTCAACATTTCTTTAAAGTAGGTAAGCAAGTGCATAAATGACTTATGGAAGATCACTTGAAACCATCACATTAAAAATTATTATTTATTTTTCACTAGGACTTCCAAAATAATTCTACAGATGATAGCATTTGAACCTTGGTGAGCAAAAATTTACATCAGTTCTTCATTTCCCTACCTGTAGAGAGACAGGAAGTTAATTAGGGGGGAAAATGATAGCGATCACAGAGTACACAGAAAAATCAGTCCTAGGAACAGCAACAAATTAAGGAAATGGCCTTGATTTTGTTCTATCTCTAGGTAATGTGGCATTTCTGTAAAGAAATATTTATTTCAATCTCTAAACCTTAGGTAAACTTTTTTTTTCTTTTCCCTGAACTGTTCTCACTAATTCGCCATCTCACTGCGGGTCAAAATAAAAAGATTTGAATCTCAATACATGTATCGTAGGCATGGGGCTGTACTTAACTATTCAAGGCAAGTCCTTGGATTCCAAAGGATTTGTGCTGCTAGAAGACAGCCTTGGGAAATCACTCAGACAGATACCAAATTCCCAAAAATGGACAGAGAATTATGTTTTCAGCACTTTTCCCCCTGTAATGGATAAGAAAAATAATGGACTCTTTCATCAGGATATGGACTATATTCATTTCTCATCTACTAATACTTGCTACAGCATATAGTGAAAACAATTGTAACTAATGAGATACTGCCTGAAAATTGAATGATGCATTGAAAAGGGCAATTAGTTGAAAAAAAGATTTTTCCAACTTTGCTTAGCACAAAATAATATTGTTATTATATCCATTACATAAAATAGGATAGGGAGAATGGATGAAAACCATGAGAAAAAAAAATGATGAGAAAGATGAATTAATGCAATCAATTAGTTATTGGTAACTCACAAACAATATAGACATTATTTGTCTAAATGATTATTTGTTTACCACCAATATTACTTTAGCACTGCTTGAAAATAATTCGTAGTCACTTTCAAAATAGACAAGTAATTACATGTAAAAAGTTAGAAATACAATAGATCCACAAGTAGAAGGAAAGCATCCCATCAGACTGCAGTATACCTATTAGTGTTTAAAGAAAAACATCCATGAGCAGAATAATTGTGAACAAAACAATTATTGTTGCCAAAATGGATACAAAATAAAATTCTGCAAAATGACATTGGTTGATATAAGAAAATATCTCAGACACGCACAACAGTTATATATTCGTTGCAGTTTACACCAGCAGGCAGCTCAGCACCATAGAGACATTTTATCTCTTCCCCTACAAGTTAGACAAGGAGAAAAATTGCTAACAAAAGAGAACTTAAGGATGAGATAAAACTATTTATTAAGACAGAAAAGAAAAATTGGAACAAGAATACAATCACAATTATATATAAACATTTACAATGCGATTACGCACTTTCAACTAACAATACAACCACTCACCAATCAGCATCTTGCAAAGTCCCACCAACACCCAGCCAGTTCCCAAGCAGCAGCTGTTACCTGCCTACTGTCCAGAGTTTTATAGTCTTCCATATGGTGTCACTTGGTACAGAATAACCCCTGGCCTAGTTCAAGCACCTGTCCCTGTGGCTGCCACATAGAGACAGCTCTTCCCTACTGAGTGGCCCCAGCTGGCCCTGGGTATGTTCCCATCACTCAGCAAAAAAAACAAACAAACAAACAAACAAAAAAAAACAAAAACAAAGCAATTTGGTGTGCTATTAACACGGTTTTGCTGAAACCACAACATTTAAGCCTTAAATGAGAAAGAGTAATATGAATGGAGACAATATTTGACAATACCTAAGGTTATTTTTATTAAGTTAGTGTTAGAGCTGTTAGCTGCAAAATATCAGCAGAAAAAATTCTCTTGGAAACATTAATTATATTTGTATAATGTCCAGCCCCAACAGGACTAACAATACTACTCATTATTTATCAGTGTACAGAATTTATTTCTTTCCAAGTGCTGTGTTTGTGTTGCTGTTTCACAGATTCAGGGCTGGTTTTCTTCTTCTGATCAAACAGAGCATAGGAACATTTTAGTCTTTACCAATATTTTAAAAGATATGTATATTTAATACACTATAATTTTTCCCTTCAAACATACAGAAAAATGTTTCTTCTGAAACTCTTCTGCTGTTCATTGATCCAAGTCCCACATGGCAAAATAACTCTTAGGTCAAAATTCAAAACAGTTATATAAAACAAAATAAAAGATTAAGAACTGCATTCTTTCCAAATGAATGAATAACAAGAGCAGAATATTTTCTGTCATCTAGTAAAAAATATAAAATTCTATCGTACCCTCAAAATTGCATATTACATACAAGGAATAATTTAAGCATCTTAATAATTTACAGCATAATAATGATTTGTAAAACTGAATTATTGATGAAAAATGCTATTCTTTAAAGAAATAATAAATTAGAACTTCCATGCCTGTATGCAGTGATTTCATCTTATTTACAGAATTCATATCAGCCTTAAAAAAGCAGTTACCCCAGCAGAAAGTCTTCAATGCTTAAGGGTTCTTGCTTACTAAAAAAGGATACAGCAAAATATATAATACAGTATCCATGTTTTATTTATGAAACGGTCTTTTTCCACTCTCCACTCTTCATGGTCTTCCACTGCTATCAATATTGCCTCTTCTGGTGGTTTAATCTTTATGCTTCGGCTCAAGCATTAAGAGAATTTTTTATGGATTTCTGTGGCAAGGCTTTCGTAACCACAAGGCTGCATGAGTAGGAGCCCAGAAGTACTCTATATCTGACCAGAGCAGCTCCAGCTGCCCCAAAGGGACCCACTGCTGCCACAGCTGAGCTGTGAGTGACACTGGGTGTGTGCCTCAGGGAGAGCAGATTTGAGAAAGAGGAAAATCTGCTGTGCAACAGCAGCTGGGAAGGAGGAGCAAGAGATGTGAGAGAACAGCCCTGCAGGCACTCAGTTCAGGACTCAAGATAGTTCCCTAATACAACAATCTCAGTTTTTACCATACACGCATCAGTATGGACAAGGAAACAGTAAAAAATAATAAGTCTTGCAGCATTGAGAAGTATCCTTTTTTAGAACTTCTGGTTCAGCTTTTCTAGATCTCCTGTTCATACAAGCTTCTATGCATATTGTAGCGTTTTCATACAAGTAAATTTTACTTTGAAGATATTGAATCAGGAACTAAAGAAAACTTTTATACTCTCCTTTAACATACACTAATTGATTTTATTCCAGAGACCTGAAATGAGACTTCTGACACTGTCTCAAGTGAGTTTTTAAAGCTCTTCATGTTATGTTCGTAATCCCCTGAAAGTTCATTCAATCTACATTTTCTGTATAGAAAATGGTGATTTAATATGCAGAAAATACTAGCTTAATTTTTTTTTATTAAATTGATTACCTTTGCTTCACTATCTTTTAAAATTATTTTACAGATCTGACTACAATTTTTTAATAGACACCAAGTATTAGTTATAATAGTTTTACCATTTAAAAATACACTCCTTTCATACGAAAACTGAGGGACTACATGAAGGAGCCTGTATTTGTTATTGTTGTTAATTCTATATATCCCTAGTTAATTTCTTAGGATTAGAGAAAAAAACAATAAAACCACTGCATTCCAGATGTAGAGAGAGAAGTTAAACTGGGATGTTTGAGGACAGTCTTATTGGAAGCCAGTACCCTCGAGAAAAGATGCTGTCATTTTGTAACTAATGTGAAGCTAAAAGCTTCCACCCTTGAAACAGACCAAAAAAAGCTCTCCTAATGCTTCATAAAGCATCTGAAATTTCTTCCACATTTCACCGTTTACTTTACTATTTGAAAAAGAAAAACTGTTGTACATAGTATGTGACATATATAAGTTATTTGCAATGCTTTTAGCAGAAAATGTTTCTGCAGTTCTGTTAATATA
>PPHD01031503.1:0-10051 GCA_002909625.1 Bambusicola thoracicus | reverse complement strand
CCTCTCCTCTCCTCTCCCTCTTTTGTGTCTTTTTGCCTCAGCTGAACAGAAGCATCACACCTCTTCCCACTGCTGTAGAGGTATGTTCTGCCATATGTTCTTGCTCTCCTGTGTCTCTGTTTTCATAGCACAAGGAAAGAGATGAATCATGGATGGAAGATAATTTGGTCAAGGAAGCACGGCATCGATGCTGGACTGAGTGCGTTAGCACCGTTCAGCACCATCCTCGGGATTGGTTCCCTTGTGTTTCAAATACTGACAAACGGGGTTTCTGTGGGGTATTACGTTGAATCATAGAATCATTAAGGTTGGAAAAGACCTCTGACATCACCTAGCCCAACTGTCAGCCTATCCCCACCATGCCCACCATGCCCACCAACCATGTCCTTCTGTGCCACATCCACCTGGTTCTTGAACACTTCCAGGGATGGTGACTCCGCCACCTCCCTGGGCAGCACCGTTCTTTCTACCATTAAGATTCTGGAGAGTGAAGATCTGCTACAAAAGCTAAAAATGTTCTTGAAACCCTTTGAACTTTGTTCCCTGGGTCACAGTCATTCACCTCCTTGCATTTTCTTGCTTCGCACCTTCAGGTTAGATCTCCAGCAAAGAGCTGGGGCAGCACTAGATCTATCTCCTTGCTGGCTCAGGAGGATCTGGGAAGATTGTCAGAATTTCATTGGTGATCTCTCATGGTTACAGGATTGGCACTGCTCTCTGTCATCCCCAGTGAGAAGGGAAAGTGAAGAAGCCAACAACCACATGTATCCGGGAAGGAAGGCAAGCTAGAAAATGGAATAATTGGTGGGAACATTTTGTAACCTGTTGTGTGATTAGAACCTGTACGTGTTCCAGTGCATGAGCAGCAAGGAGTGAATGACCATGAGATAGTCCTCATATTTGAGAAGACTTCATATTTGCCTTCAGGAGCAATTCAACACATCAAAGGAAGTTCAGCCTGGTCATCTTGGTGAGAGCCCACAGAGATGGAGATGTTGTGAGGACCCCATCTTTAGAGTGCAAGAGTCCTAAGTGGGTTCAAGCTGACACGACTTGCTCTGCACAGTGCTCTTCTGGACCTAATGTCCTCCATCCTCAGGATGCTCCTGACCTCTTGCATCCCCTTCTCCACACTTAGGATGCTCTTTTTGCAGCATCTTGGCCCCATTATCCTGGGCCAGATTGTTGCAGTGCACTGGGGTCCCCATCAGACTCCGTGGTGGGGATCAAGGACATGCTGGGGATGTGGATACCACAAGCGTGTCGGTGGTGGCGGGGGTAAGGAAGGGGAGCCCAGCCCTGGGTTGCACCACTTCACATCCCTTCCTGTGACCAGCAACTCCAATCCCCTGGGGTTGAGCTCTCTATCCCCACTGGGGGAAAGCAGGGAATGCTGAGTTGGGGTGGGGGGCTGCAGCATCCCCTCCCCACCAGCCCTGACTGTGCCCTGGCTCTGAGCAATACTTGGCTCCACCTTCCACCCTTCCCTCCCCCAGTGCTAAGCAGCAAAGCCAGCAAGAGGCATCCAGCCGGGGCATTAGTAAAAACCAAGCCTCCCTTCAGGAATGGCACTTGCCTGAGCACCTCCCCGGCAGCACGCCCCACAGCCGGAGGGAGAACAGGGGGGCACTGGGACAGGAGCTGCAGCCTTCACAGGGTTTGCTGCCCGCACCAGCCAGCAACGTAAGTTTTCCTACCTGAGCTCACTGGCATGCACATTTATTTTTCATACTTTCTGCCACTCTTTCAATTTCCCCAGCGAAGATTCGTGTCATCCCCTGAAAGCGGAGTGACAGCAGCCTTTGCTCCGCATTGACTTTTGCAGCTCAACAAGAGGCACGCTTTTCTGTAACTTGCTATTTTTTCTTTCTTTCTTTCTTTCCTCCTTTTTACTTCTGCCTAGGGGAGAGATGTTGGGGGGTTGGGTGGGGGGGCTTTATTTTTAGAGCATTTCTTTTTCAAATCAGGGGACAGCGATGCTGTGGCAGGGACTTACAGAGGTGACTGCAGACAGTGAGAGAGGAGGGGTGCACAGGGCAGGCAGCTCAGGTCCTGGGCTTCTCTTCAAGTTAAACTATGTGTGTTGCATCTGGATATGTAGGTGCATATGCATACGTACACGCATATTTATATGTACATATACAAGGATGTGTTTGGGGACACGAAGTGGGTGTGATTTAGGTCTTTGCTCCAAGAGCAGCAAGCAGTGGCCAAGCGGTGGGGAGTCACATTGGCACTTTCTCCTACTACCCCTGGGGCTCTGGAGGTGGCCAGGAGATGGGAGATCTGTCCCTCTGCTTTATCCCCCATGGAGATATGCGAGCAGACAGGACGGTCTATGCTCCCTTCCTGGGGGGTCCCCAGAACCCCTTGTCCTGCATGGTCTAGAGCGGTTGCAGGCATGGGTTGATGGTTGGACTAGATGATCTTAGCGGTCACTCCAACCTTAATGATTCTATGATTCTGTGATTCCTTGGCACAGCTGGGCAGCTGCCACAGTCCCCTCTGCACATGCCAGTTCGGGACATTTGCAGAGATAGGAGCTCTCGATGGGTCAGGGCCCCGACCCATCCCCACCCCCATCGATCACGGGTTTTGCGGTGTGCACGGCTATTGCTTTGCTTGCGCTTTTATCAAGCAGCCCCTGTCTCGTGGTCTGCTCTTCAGAGTGTGGAGTCCCAGTCGGATTTGGTGGTTGCTTTTCCTTTTCTCTATTTTCCTTCTTTTTTCCTCTCTTTCCTTTGTTTTTCTCTTCCTCCCTTCCCTCCCCAGTGAGAAGAAGGAAGTCACCATGGCTGATGACCAAGATCTGTCGGAGGTGGAGATGAGCCCAGTGGGTTCTGAAGACCACCACTGCCTCTCGCCGGGACCATCCATGGCATCGGACAACTCTCCGCACCTCGCCGGCTCTGGGAATGGAGAGATGGGCAAGGTCAAGAAGGAGCAGCAAGACTCGGAGGCAGATGACGATAAGTTCCCCGTCTGCATCCGTGAAGCGGTCAGCCAGGTGCTGAGCGGCTATGACTGGACCCTGGTACCCATGCCTGTTCGAGTCAATGGAAGTAACAAGAGCAAACCCCACGTCAAGAGGCCCATGAACGCCTTCATGGTCTGGGCGCAGGCTGCCCGGAGGAAATTGGCTGACCAGTACCCGCACCTCCACAATGCTGAGCTCAGTAAGACCTTGGGGAAGCTCTGGAGGTAAGAGCGGGCGTGTGAAGGTATCTTGGTGGTCAGGAGGAAAGATGGAGATGGGGAGGGTGGAGGGGGTGTCTCTTGTGCCACTGC
This sequence comes from Bambusicola thoracicus, assembly GCA_002909625.1. Lineage (NCBI taxonomy): Eukaryota > Metazoa > Chordata > Aves > Galliformes > Phasianidae > Bambusicola > Bambusicola thoracicus. The sequence goes on along the minus strand of PPHD01031503.1, from coordinate 6,763 downwards.
TTCCTTGCTGGAAGATACCCACAGGAGGCACAGCCAGCAGCTAGGAGATTGGGGAAGAGTTCTACGCCCTGTGTATGTAGTGAAAGCTTCCTCAGCAGAGCTCACCTCCACTCCAAGTGGAGCCCACACTTTTCTTTTTCACCCGTTTCCCTCTGATTCTCCCTGTTGTTCCTAACCAAGACACTAATCCTGGTCCTCTCATACTTGACGGTCAGGGAAGATCTTATCTCCTTGGCTCACCCTCTGCTGGACAAAATTATGCATGAACAGAATCTGGTCTGAGCCCCGTCAACCTCACCTGTGGCTGCCCCAGGACCGTTTGACCTCGGGTCCCACGCCAGCAGGGGTTACCTTCTGAGCAGAGCCAAGGAGGATGGTCTCCCATCTGATCCCCCCTCCCATCCTTCCCAAGGTGGTCCTGGTATTGGCAGGCTGTGCAGGTGCAGTGAGGCCATCAGTGGGGAGGGATGGGCAAGGAGATATATTGTGTGGCTCATGAGTGCCACGCTGGCCAAGCTGCTTTGTCCTCACGAGGCTGTCTATAACAGTAATACCATCAACCTGTTAAACTTTCTGCTGCTAGCCCCCCACAGCGTCACCCCCTTGCCTCACACCAAACAATGCACATCATGGCCACCAGCCTCATGTGAAGGGGCTCTCTCATTCCCTCTTATGCCCTGACAACAATGCATGAGAGGAAGATTTCTGCCTCTGATGGGCCACGAGACATTTTTCCAAAACACGCCCTGCCCAGCAGGTCTCCTTGTGACTCCAAACCTCCTGGTTCACAATAGAGAACTGGGCCCTTAGGCATTGTTTTCTCCCTGTGCTGCATCCACTTGTTTACTCCAGCCCACCAATGTGTTCTATAACTCAGGCAAAGGGATTTCTTTAGGTAGTCAAAGGCAAATGTCTTCTCTAATGCTCTTCCACTCCATCCTGCTTTGTTCCCCACTGCCTTTCCTTTTCTCTACCTCATCTGCCGCTCCATCCTTGGGCTCTGCCATCAGCCTCTGACCTCAAGTGAAGCTTGGACCCGTAGCTCTCAGGCCTAGACTGCTCTTTCCCCTTCACCCTGGTAGCCCACTCGCTTACTCTATCCCTCCCAGCATCTGTTGTCCCCACCAGGGACAGCTGTCCCCACCCAGCCACACCTTGGTGTCCTCTTCCATTTGTTTCTTTATGAACCGATCACATTCTTCACACTTTGCCCCCATTTCTCTGCTTCCCAGCACCTTCTGGCGCTGTCCAAATCCACCCTGTTTTGCTCCCAAAGTGTTATTTCAAGATATTGCTCCTTTACTGGGACACAACTCCTTCCCATGTCTTTGCTGGTAGGGCAAATGCAGCTCTCCAATTAGGTTCCTTGTGCCCTGAAGGTGTATTGTGTGTATCGGCGTGGGTGACAAATTCTATTTCAACATAGGCTGCTGTGAGCTTATACATTTAGGGGCTGCATTAGCAGTGCAGGGAATGAGAGCTGGTGGGCACGGACACTGCCTGCAGACCTTTAAGCCAAGTGCCTAGTGATTGGCAATTGGTAGGGATGGCAGAGCCTGGAAAATCTTCTTAAAGACTGGTCCAGTATTCTAGTACTATGCTTGCCGCATCTCTACCATGTGGACAAACGTCCCCTGGGGAGGTTGATGGGGAAGGAGTTACGGTCCCATTCACCTTCCCCAGTCTGCCCACTTGGGATGCAAAAGATGCAGATGAAGAAGCGAATGTGCTAAAATGGAGGGTGAGGGGAAGGAGGGGAGGAGGGGAAGGGAGGGTTTCCATGCTTGATGAAAGCTCGCCTTGGCTGCCTTCCTTCCCCGGGGCAGGTTGGGAGCAGGTCTCAAATGGAGGCTGACTGCTGAAAATGTCGGTGTGATGTGACTCTGAGCCAACGCGCCAGCCAGCAACAACTCTGGAGCCAAAACCAGGCAGGAGTTGGGAAGAAGGGGTACAGTGGGGCTGTAGGGAGCGGCACAGAGAGCCGATGAAGAGATCTTTGTATGGGAGTGGCAGCTCCCTCATTTCCTGCACCTCACCAAGGCAAAAAGCCAGGGATGGGGTCATGCCCATGAGCTTCGGGGCTGTGGACGTGTAGGACCAGCCATCCCTGGCCGTGCACCAGGAGATCCCATCCCCACCGCCCTGACTCATCGGCAGCTGAGCCCTGGGATGGGGTCAGGCAGTGGCAGCCCGGCGTGATGCCAGGTGGTGGAAGGGAAAGACGGGAAAGGCGGGAGGGAAGACTTTGGCTTCTCTTTCTCCTCTGAAAGTGGGGTGCCATAGGGGTGAATGCTTGGTGTCAGGCTGGGTGGAGATGGCTGCATTAAGTCCCATGAGGGCTTTGCTCCATGATCCATAAGTTCTCTGCCCATGCGAGATTCCTTTGCATTATTGATGGGGGAGTGTGGGGGGCAGAGGGGGAGGGCAGGAAGCAAGTGAAATCCAAATCCCCCAAATCTCCTGGCCTTTGCCTGCTCGCACCAGTTTCACTTCGCTAAAGCCGATTTGAGCTCTGATCCCAGCGAGAGGGAGGAGGGAGCAGGCAGGCTGGGGAAGGAGAGGACAAAGGCACAGGGAGTGGACTTCCCACTGTCCTGCTGGCGGCACTGCCAGCAGGCTGCTGGCCAGGAGAAAGGAGGTGAGGAGTCCAGGCATCAACAGAGGGCAGGGAGCTGGCTTCTGTGCAGACTCAAGTGACTCTGTTTCCAGGAGGCAGATATGGAAGGCTGAGCTTTGATCTCCACTGCTCGTCTCCTCTGTCCAACATCCAGCCTCTTCCTCCAAGAGGTTCCTACATAAAATGAGACCTTCCATTTCCAGCCATCTTATTAGCTTTGGCTCTACCTGTGTTGGGAGTGTAGAGAAGCCTGAGCCCAGCTGCTGTGTAGAGAAGTGTTGTAAGGCTGTAGTTTGCCTCCATATCTCCTTTCATAGAATTACAGAATACCCTGAGTTGGAAGGGACCCGTAAAGGACCATCGAGTCCAGCCGCTGACTCCACACAGGACTACCCAAAGATTAGACCATATGTCTGAGAGCGTTGTCCAGACACTTCTTGTACTCCAGTAAGATTGGTGCCATGAGCATTTCCCCGAGGAGCCTGTTCCAGGGTCTGATCACCTTCTGGTGAAGAACCTTTTCCTGACATCCAACTGGACTGTCCCTTCTTCATCTTCCATGGAGAAGTGTTGTTCTCAAGGATGAGGTGAGGTTGCCTCCCAGTCCTTGATGCCTTGGACGGCCTGTCCTTCAGACACCACGGAGGGCAGATTGGAGCAGCACTGGCAGAGGGATTAGAGCCCTCCTGGAGCTCTGAGCACCGTGTAGGGTGGTGGGAGGGGAACAGAAAAGCCGGTGCTGGATTCACAGTGGCTCAGTTGCTTTAAGCTGCAGGATTAAGGAGGTGGAGGAATGCAGTGTGCGGCCGTGACCTCCTCAGGCTGCCTGGAGTGAACCCAGGTCAGCACTGTAATGGGCTGCAGACTGCCACACACACCTGACTGATGGGCAGAAGAGAAGGTGCTCAAAAACCAGTCACTACCTGGTGAACCCTTCCGTCCTCCTCCGCAGCTCTACATGAATACTCCCCCTCTCTTACCTTCAGCTTTTCAGATCAATCCAGGCCTTCCTGTCTACAACAATGCTTACAGTTGAGCAGAATAAGTTACATTTAAAACTAAAGGCTTCAGGGGTACTAAGATGCTGGCTCATCTCCATCCCCAGGCAATTCCTTTGTTGGGAGGAAAAAGGGGTAGGCATTTCATAAATGGGAAATATTTTGCCATTTGTGCGCGCAGTAGTAGCACAACAAGACGGGTCCCTTTTGAGAGTGCTGCTCTCTGATCAGCAGTGGGATGCCTTTGAGTCACAAGAATATTTGAGGGGGAAAACTCAAGTGTTTCCAAGTGGGAATCTGTTAGAGCCTTGAGCAATGAAGTTGGTCTCTCTGAGCTGCCCTGGCCACATGCTGCATGGTTTCTTCGTATATCCTGTCTTACCCAGAGCAGCTCATGAGCAGACAGGAGTACAGAGAAGGACCTCACATTTGTACGTTTTTTATTCAGAGACCATGGCTCACCTATTTCTACAAGGTCTAGTGACATGGAAGTTGGTTTTTTGCAGTAAGAAGAGCTGGACATTTGCGCTTCAGCCTATGGCTGCCAATACCAATCACGGTCATTTCTGCTCAGTAGAGCCATAAATTTTCCTTTGGGGTTGAAACTAGAAGATAAGTGAGGTTGTTGAGCTTAATTGGGATATTGAGATTCTTTTTCTGATGTTCCTGCCCCTCTCCTTCCCGTTTTTTTTTTTTTTTTACCATTTTGGCCCTGCAGGCTGCTGAACGAAAGCGATAAGCGTCCCTTTATCGAAGAGGCAGAGCGGCTGAGGATGCAGCACAAGAAGGACCACCCCGACTACAAGTATCAGCCACGGAGGCGGAAAAATGGCAAGGCCACGCAGGGCGAGGGCGAGGGCCAGGTAGAGGGGGAGGCTGGCGGGGCTGCCTCTATCCAGGCTCACTACAAGAATGCCCACTTGGACCACAGGCATCCTGGGGAAGGGTCACCCATGTCCGATGGGCACCCAGAGCACTCTTCAGGTGAGTCCCATGGCTCCGTGAACCAACTGGTAGGTGAAAACCATCTGGGAAGCTCAGGAAAACAAGCCATCACCTTAGGGATATGTCTCAGATTGCCCATGACCTGACAAACACTGTTGGAGTCAGTGGTATAGGGACAGGCCCCTATTTCCAGAGCACTTGCATTCCACTGGTCAGGTTGAATATCATTCCTTACTTATGATGGCTTACTGGGAGGAGCAGAGTTGATGTGTGCTGCTGTCCAGGTGTAAAGCAGTAACTGACTTCTTGTCTTTCTTTCCTTCTCAAAATGTTTTTCACGTCACAGGTCAGAGCCACGGCCCTCCCACTCCTCCCACCACCCCTAAGACCGAGCTGCAGGCAGGCAAAGCTGACTCCAAGCGAGAAGGGCGTTCCCTAGGGGAAGGGGGAAAGCCACACATTGACTTTGGCAATGTGGACATCGGGGAAATCAGCCATGAAGTGATGTCCAACATGGAGACCTTTGACGTCAACGAATTCGACCAATACCTGCCACCCAACGGACATGCCGGCCACCCAGGCCATGTTGGGGGCTACGCCGCGGCTGCTGGCTATGGCCTTGGGAGCGCCCTGGCTGCGGCCAGTGGACACTCAGCCTGGATCTCCAAGCAGCATGGAGTCTCCTTGTCTGCCACCACATCACCGGTGGTGGACTCCAAAGCCCAGGTGAAAACAGAGGGGTCTGCCCCTGGAGGTCATTACACCGATCAGCCCTCCACCTCCCAGATAGCTTACACATCCCTGAGTCTGCCCCACTATGGTTCGGCCTTCCCGTCCATCTCCAGGCCTCAGTTTGACTATCCAGACCACCAGCCCTCGGGACCCTACTACAGCCACTCCAGCCAAGCCTCTGGCCTCTACTCTGCCTTCTCCTATATGGGACCTTCCCAGCGTCCTCTTTACACTGCCATCTCTGACCCCGCACCCTCCGTGCCACAGTCCCATAGTCCCACACATTGGGAACAGCCTGTGTATACGACTCTCTCCAGACCATAGGGAATGGGGAACAGTGACCAAAGCAGCGACGGAAAGGCTCCGAAGAATCCGCACAGGCAGAAGAGCCTCCGAACTCCGAGGTCACTCAGTGCCACCATCCAGCCACCAGCACCCACTGAGTATCTGGAAGTGCCTTTCTTGACCCCGGCTATCGTTGGCTCACCCGCCTACAGAAAGGTTTTTCGTCCTTTCGCCCTGTACCGATTTCACGCAGGCCACACAACTGGCTTGCAACACCTTATTGGCCTTCTAGATGAGGAAGACTCAAGACATGGAGTGACGGGTCCGTGGTGGGCTTCGTTGTGCGCACCCTGGACTGTAAGAGGAGAGAGACTGTCCTTTCCTTCCCCTCCCCAACCTCCTCCAGCGAATTGTTTCCAATTCTCCTCCAGCAAGTGTTTCCAAAAGGCCACCATGGCCAACTCTTTGTCAGCTGCTGAGGGTGAAGGGTGCTTGTTCAGCCTTGGTGAACATATCATGGGAGGAGGAGTTGGGAGGACGGCATGGCCGGCTTCCTTGCATCAGTGTTGTGCAGCAGTCCTGCCTAAGATTCACACATGCATGAATCTTGATCCCTGCTGGAAGACCAACTTATGCTTGCTTCCCTGCTGATTTCCACAGCTGCACGCTATAGCTTTTCTCCCCGCCTCTTCCCTCTGTCCCATCTGTTTAATCCCACACCCCTTCCTGCATGGATTTTATAAGGCTTGACAGAACAGTGTGGAGGATTCGGGAGCTGCACTGTCAGCCTTAGCCTTTCTCATTTCATAGCCCGTATGTATGCATGCGTGTTTGTGTAAGGAGTTGAAGAGAGGTGGGGAAGGATCTGTGGATCATTCAGGTGCTGTGGGTGAATCCTCTCCTCTTAGAATTTAATTTCTACCGTTCACTTGTGTCTCAGATTTCTGGCATCTCAGTCCTTCCCAATCTCTTCAGTATCCCAACAATCTCGCAGCAGACCAGGTCCTTGCTCTTCCAGCATTTGACTGTGTCTGCTGAAAACGTGAAGGCACCAAGAAAGCTACCATGGACTTGCCAACACCCAGACGTGGTTCCAATATTCCAGTACTCACTTTGAACCCTGCTCCAAACTCAGGCCGATGGGGTGTACATCGCTGCTCGTTTGTTCATCACATTATTGCAATCT
>PPHD01031502.1:0-10051 GCA_002909625.1 Bambusicola thoracicus | reverse complement strand
CTGTCTCTGAACTAAAAGTTTTGCAAAAGAAATGGAAAAGATCTATTTGTTTCACTGAATCTGCCCCTGGGCTGAGCAGTGTGAGGCACCTGCAGTCTGTGTCCCTGTCCCTGCTGGGCACAGTGCTGTCACTGCTGCCCTGGGGTGGGATGGGATGGGATGGGATGCTCCATTCCAAGCAGTGTGGGGGTGGAAGCGGAAGGCAGGGCTGCATGCAGGGCTGATGAGCTGAGAGGTCCCAGCTGTGCCGTGGCTGCTCTCTCCTGCGCTGTGTATTCTATGGGAAGTGGAAGAATTTTGATTCCACTTGAGATGGAGGAGAAAAAAAATCCTCAGTGTTTGGCAATGGGACGGCAGCCAGCGCTGATGAAATGCCGTGCTGAATCGGCTCACAGGATCTGTGACTGCTCCAACCACTGCTGTCAGTGGGTGCGAGGTCTGCTGAGATGCCTCCTTCAGCTCCTTTTCTTTGAAGCATCTGTGTAACCTCGCCATCTTCTGAGTCCTGGATGAATCACGGCTCATGATTCAACACAAGGCTGAGCAGTTTGTGATCATCCAAAGCTGAAAGCAGTTTGGCTTCTGATTTCCTGTATCCTTTTTAGTGGCCACTTTGTCCTGTGGACAGTAAGGCCAGCTTGAGCATACGGATCTTCTCGTAGACAATGGCCTGGAAGGTTCCTCTGCACCCATGGAGTGGCCCCAGCCCTCAGAGCAGGGATGCCCTTGGGGCTCCCGTGGGTCCCAGCAGCCCAGAGGGTGGAGGCTGCCTCCTGCCTTGCAGCTGGGGAAGGGCCTGGCTTCTCATCCCAGCCAGCACAGCAGGAGCACGGCTGGGGTTTATCTACTGCTGAGCAGAAACTGCCATGGCACTATATCTGGATGGGCACATATCACACAATGCGGTGGACTGAGCCGCCCCACCTGGCAGCCCATGGAGCGGCTGAAGGCGGCCCGCTTGGCACCACTGCCGGCTGCAGCCCCCTGCTGCTGGCTTTGTTTTGCATAGCACTTTGTAATGCTGTTAGTTGACTTGGCTGCAGTTTCCCCAAGCATTTTCTTCCACTCGGTTCAACACTTGCTTGCATTTAATGGCAGTGGAGCCAGATGAGGAACCCAAGCCAAGCGCCGACATTAGTTTGGTGCGTGGCTCCCGACAAGAAGAATGTATAGGAATTCTCTTGCTCCTCCAAGCTGTAACTTTGGCAGGGGGTTCTTATGTTAGCACGCCAGGCCTTTAGAACTGTAATCAGCCTGTGATGAAAACGTGTATTTATGACTGTAATGAGCTGCATGAAAGCGGGAAACGTGAGCCTGCCCTGCAGAAGTAACTGTATCTCTTAATTCAGCAGTGCCTACTTCTAAATCACGCAGATCTTATGAAGTTAAGAAGCTCTGAGAGGGCCTGGCCTGACTGCTGGGCTTATTTCTCAGCAGCATTTTCACGCTTGCTCATGGCTGCAGTTTTAGGCACTGCTACCAGGCTCTGCACTGAGCCGTGGCAGAAGAACGTTGTGCTGTGGAGCCCATGGGCCGGCTGGCTGCAGACCATACCCAGCCTCCCCAGCTCCCTTCTTCCCTGCAGGTGCTGACATCCAGTTGTCTGTTGCTCTGTGTGCTCCTCCTGCTTTAATTCATGGTGCAGGAATGCTCCGGTGCTCCTCATCTTTCACTGGAGCACTCTTAATGGGATTGAATTTGCACTTAACTTTCTGACTTCCTCTGCATTCTGTTCAAAAAGGATAGAACAGGTTTGGTCAGACTCAAAGTTTGGAGAAATAAATACAACTCTTTAACAGCTTAAGAAGAGTTGAGCTGTTCCTTCTGCTTTCCAAAGCCCGTGAACCTGGAAGAAGTTAATGAGAGCACGTCATGATGCTTCATGAATAATACTTTGGGAAATGAGACAGCTCTGTTTCCCTGGCAGCAGGATGCATGGCGTGCTGTGCACACTTGTGCTGCTCCTTGTGACCAAGGGCTGTGAGGGGCAGAGCTGGCACTGAGCTCTGACTGCTGGCACCTCCAGGTCGCATCGGCTGCCGTCACAGCTCACCAGTCCTGCAGTGCATGCAGGTAGCACTGAAATGCTGATTTACAAAGGGTGACAGAAGCAAGGCAGAACTGCTTTCTCATAAAGGCTCTGTGGGGCAGAACTGTGTTAGAAAACACCTTTCAGTCTTTAAAAGCTTTTTCTTAGGGAGATGTGAAGGTGTTTGTGCTGGCACTCAGTAGCGGAGGACTGGCTGAAGGCTGAATGCATTTCTCTCCTGCTTTTATCCCTGTTTGTGCTCTGCATTTCCAACCGCTTTCTCCTGGGTGTGAAGCCAGAGCGGGCCGATTGCCCACGGCTTTGCTATCTGGTGTGGGGTGTTGGTCATCTCCCTGACACAAGGTGGATGGGTGCCCTGTGGCCATGTGTGGTGCCTGCTGAGCACCCTGCTCCCCTGCTGGTGGGGCAGAGCACCTCTAGGAGCAGTCTTGGTGGATTCCCATTGCTTTGGCTACATTCTTATTGGATCCCACTACAAAGTCAGAAATACACCTGCAGACGTAATAAGGTTAACTAACCACAGGGTCAAGGAGCCGTGAAGAAGGATCACTCAGTGCATTTGTTTTGAGTTGCCTTCAAATAGCTGAAAAAGGGAGCTGCATGTTTTGGTGGGGAAAGCATTGTGCCGGATGCTTAAAGATCATAAAAGCACCATTCTTTCTCTTGCAGCTCCCAGCCCCACTACGGCCGTTCCTTACATGTCAGTGAAGTGCATCGATGTAAGAAAAAACCACCACAAGACCAAGTGGCTGATGCCCTGGGGACCCAACCACTGTGAGAAGCTCAAGGACTTTGATGAGGCGGTCAGCAGGCAGATCGAGGCCAACGACATCGTCTTTGCTGTGCACATCCCTCTCCCCAGCAAGGAGATGAGCCCCTGGTTCCAGTTCATGCTCTTCATCATGCAGCTGGACATCGCCTTCAAGATGGACAACGACCTGAGTAAGTTGCACCCTGTGCTTAGGTTTCCCAGCATCAGTTTCACATTGCCTTTTGCAGTACCGTGTGCTAATTGCTGTGTGCCCAAATGCAGGGAGATGATGCAGAAGGGTGAGGGGTAGCGATGAGATGTGACAGTGTGGGCCCTTCCATAACCCATGTGCTCTGGGCCCATCCATGGCCTTGGGTACCTCCAGGAATGGGGCACCCACAGCTCTGGGCAGCAGTGCCGGGGCCTCACTGCCTTCTGAGGGAAGAACTTTCCTGTAATATCTAATGCAACCTCCCTTCTTTTAGTTTAAAACCATTCTCCCTTGCCCTATTGCTCTCAGACTGTGTAAAATTAAGACCTACCCTGGTTTAAATGCAGCAACGTGCTTTCACTGCATGCACTCCTTGTTGTTTTCCCAGGTAGTTCCAGTTGAGGAGTGCCCAGCACTAGCTTGCAGTAGATCAAGTTCTTGTGGGGGCAATGTTAGCCTCCAGTTATATAGTCATGGAATCACTGAGGCTGGAAAAGACCTCTGAGATCCTCCACTCTGACCCCCCACCTACCATCAGCATTTCCCCACCAAACTGTAGCCCTCTGTACGACTTCCAAATGTTTAATGAACACAAAACAGGTTCTGTCAGGTGCTGGGATTCATTTGTGCTTGGGTTGGATTTGGGAAATGTGGATGCAAAGCAGTTCACCTTGAAGCTACAGGGGTCCAAATGAAACGGCCAAACCATACAGGTGTGGGAGCCATGGGAGAAGCTGACTTACAGGCCCTGTGCCTGGCCATGTGAAGTGGTTGAAGTGCACACACACAACACAAACCTACAGAAGAGCTGCAGAACAGCGAGGAGCAGCAGGGCGCTCTGCTCTGCCCCTTGCCAGAACACAGCTGTAGGTGTGTCTGTGTGTTCTGAAGCTGTGGAAAATCCCTCTCTTAACAAGTACAGCCTGACAGCAAACAAACAATTTGCCTCTCAGACTGGGGCCCTGGCAGCTGTTTGGCTGGAGCAGCCGTGTAACTAATGGTCACGAAGAGAGGTTAAAAATGGGGCTTTCTAAAGCTTGCACGTACTCTTAACCCTGTAATCATCTCTAACATATAGAGAAGCTTTGTGCCTTCCTCACTTCCCAGGCTTCACTGGGCTGCTGCAGGAGCCATCCCTGTTCTCAGGCCGGGAGCACTGAGCTGGAATAAACACCTGGCCGAGCACCTGGGGCAGGCTCTTAAAATGCTAAACGAGCTTTTGACAGTCATTTCTCCTGCAATTGCAGAGCCTTTCCTTCCTCTTCTTACTTGAGCTGCTCGGTGACCAACTCCTTCAAGGCTGGGAACTGAGATGAGAAGCAGAACAGCTGGTCTGGTTAGTAAGAGCAAAGCTTTGGGTGGGCTGTCCCAGTCCCCTGCTGGGGGCTCAGCTGGAGCTGCTGGTGCTCCCAGGTTGGGAGAAGTGTTTGGAGAGAGGCGTACCAATGCTCTGCATTGTGTGAGCTTACTGGCACGTCCTGAAGGTTTCCTTTCACTGGCCGTGGAAAGCTTAGAAATGCTGCTTTCCCCCCTTTTTGTCAAGCTGAAGTTAGATGCAAATGAAGTGTGAAGCCTCCAAAACCAGCGAAAAGCACTTCTTGCCTGCTAAACTGTGTTGGAACAGCTTTAAAAGAGGAAAAAAGCAAGGAGCTTCTTAACCTAAAATAACCCGAACCTTGCTGCTAACTTGGCTTCAAGAGCTTCATTTAACTACAGTTGGAGCTGGCCCTGAAGAGCAGGCGGGACCACCTTACCTCTCCTTTCCCAGTGCTGCAGGATGGTGCTCCTGTGCACATGGCAGATTTATTTCTGCCTCATTTTCTGACCTGCACTGCCGTGGGTTGGGGCTGTTGGCGCTTAATGGGGAGCCCAGCCCTGCTCAGAGCTGGGTGTTAGCTGTGCACACCTGTGTGTATCAGAGGGCAGAGCAGTGTGGAGGGTCTTCTACAAGTGTTCTGTCTCCAGGAAGATGTTTACCTCTTTTCATATGCAGTGAATTTGAAATATTAATAAGTGAGAGACTTCTGGCTGCTTTGCTTTCGGAGGAGCTTGTGCACAGCTGCGTGCTCCTGCTCCAGTCTGTGTGATTTGGGGCTCTGGTCGGTTTTGTCATTTCAGAGTGAGTGAAGTGTGGAAACATAATGCAAATAATTGTGAAGTTTCTTCTGTTTGCTTACATGAGCTTCTTCCCAGATAGCAGGATCAGCACGCAGCTGGCACACAGCTGTCTCCCAGACAGCTGCTCTATTTTTAGACTGTTGTAATGGGAGGGAAGATACCCTGAGTGGATATCGCACTAGAGGGAATCCTGGAGGAGTTTTGGGTGCTGAACAGTCAGCGCTAAAATGCACCCAAACTCTGGCAGTGCTGAGAGCAGCAGAGGCACAAAGCAGCCCCATACCCACTTACAGAACCAGTCACATTGGAAAAGGCCTCAAAGATGCCCAACCCACCCCCCATGTCCCTCAGTGCCACATCCCTGCGGCTCTGAGCACCTCCAGGGATGCTGACCCCCCCCACCCCGGGCAGCTGTGCGGTGCTGAGCGCTCTTTGGGGATGAGGAGTTTCCTGACAGCCCTGTGATGGGGGTGTCAGATCTCTGGGCTGGGAGCCCCCATGGGATGGCATCTTCTCATGGTTGGCCATCCCTGGCACACACAGGTAGCGTGGCCAACCAAATGCATCATCAAATGAACACAGACAAACTTGGTAAGTGTGTTCAGACAAACCCATGATGCTGGTGAGGTTGTCACTGCTGCCTGCACAGAGCTGGTTTGCCAGGCTGCGGATGACCCAGGCACTATCTGTGCTGTGCTCTGTGCTGGCCAGAATTGCTGAGGCTTTGCTCTGCACCAGGCCTGACTGCACAGCTCTGGCTTCTGGTGCTGGATAAGGCATATTCATACCTTTTGTTTTGGGGATGTCTGGAGGATCTGTTTGGTGCCCATGGAGGAACCAAGCAGTGACTTTCCTTGAATGCCTTCGTATCTGAAAGGTGGAGCGTAGGATGCTGCCAGCTTGTCCTCCTCCTTCCTTGGGCAGTTCTTCCCTTCCTGCTGTGCCTCAGCCTTGAATAATTAAAACACTACGCTCTGTCCCTGCCGTTCTGGGTCTGTTCTCAGCCTGAATTCACTTCTTTATTTTCCTCCACAAAATAAATTGTTTGCTTATCTGTCAGGAAGGCAGTAATGCTTTTTAAACACGTACTGCTGACTGGGGATCACTGACTGGGGATGTGGCTGCTCTCACGCTTTCTGGTCCCAGAGCTCTCCCGTGTGGGTTTGTGTGATGGGGTCGAAGATACCTGGAGGTGAACACCTCTGTGGAAGAGTGGAGTACAGCAACAGGGACTCCTCCTTATTCAGTTTCAGCCAAACAGCTGTCGTTGTCCTTGGTTGTTCCCCTACAGAGATGTATGGATATACCCTGTGTTGATCCCCCTGGAGTGTCTTCACACCAAACTCTCATCTAAGGGAGATGTTACCCTGATGTAGAGAATGATGGAAATTTGGGCATGGATGGTAACTCAGTACTTTGCAAACATACGCTGGTGTATATTTTCTGCTGTCTGGTTTTCATCCTCAATGGCAGCAGCAGCACTTGGATTACAGAGATGAAATAACGAAAGCTGTTTTTGTTGGATTTAGTCCCAAGCATTCCAGTTGGTTTTATGGCTTCTGAAACGGAGTTTGCAGTTCTTTCTAATTGGGCCAAGTTCAACCTTATGTTCCCATTTATCTGTTTTCTCTGGGCTTCTAAATAGCGGATCTGAGATGGCAAATGCGTGTTTCATGGAAACCCAAGCAGTGCCTGTGGGAAGGAGCTCGATAGCAGAGATGGTATAGACCACGTGTGTGCAGAAAAATGCTCAGAAAAATCTAGTTGCATCCACATTGAGGCCTAACAGAACCACCTCCAAATGCTGTATAAATAGCAAGCTGAAACCACCCATCCCATCCACGCCCCTTCCCATCATTTTGGGTGAGCGTGTCACCACGTGGTCCCCACACAAAGGGGACTGAAAAAGATGGCAAACATATGGGATGTGCATATCCCATACATGAAGTTCCTTGTGGACATGAAAGGGTCTCCTGCAGCATTACGAAGGCCAGATTTTTGGGGGGCAGCAGAGCATTCCATGCTGAACTTCAAAGCTCACCAAGTGCTGATGTTTCATTGCAGCCCATTCCTGTGCACAGTCCTTATTCAGGAAGCTCTGGTCGGTGCCCACAGCTTTGCACACCTTCCTCATCCCCCTGCATGTGTGTGTGTTGCTGCATGTTCCCAGGGACCTGCAAGCGTGAGCAATTAGCAGCAGCGAGAGCGTGAGCAGCTTGCAGCAAGAGCAGTGTTTGGGTGCTGGCGCAGCGAGCAGCCGTGCACGTGGAGCTCCAGCAGCTCTCTGAGGGGCTGCTGATGGATGGAAGCAGGCTAGGTTGTAGCACACACATGCTGCAGAACGCGTGCCTCTTTCAGAGCCTTCCCTTGGAGCCATGCCTGGTAAAGAGGAGGATTTTACATCTGGTGGAGCTGGTACAGGCTTGCCTCGGGTTTTTAAGCTGTTTGTGTTGCTGCTTGGCAGACTTCAGCTGTAATTCTTTCAGTTTCATGAGCTGACTCGCTTGGAGTCCCCCAGTACGTGTTCCAGCCCCGTTTCCTCCTTGCAGCAAGATCCTAGCGAGAGCATTTTTAAAGGCAGGTATGCCCCATGTTCCCCATATTCGTCCTAGGAAGAGGTCCAAGAGAGACATGAGAGCCAGGAACCCTCCCCTCCTAATTCATTGTTTGCCCCTCTAGTTTTCCCTGTGGGTATGGGAGAGTATGAACGTGCTGTGTGGTTCTGCACCTGCATGCATCAGCTGTGTGTGTGTTTGATGCGCAGGCTGGTGCCTCTGTGCAAGTGGAAAGCAGACAGTGCTGGGGTGGGGGGACCTCAAAGTCCTGCTGTAGAAAGGCTTCATTTACCTGGTATGTGTAGGAGGCATTTCTGAGGTTGCAGCCTTTCCTTTTTCCAGCAAGGACATCACAGCTACGTTGCAATTTTACTTTGTTTTCCTTGTTCTGTGTGTAAGGGACTTGGGGTAATGTTCTCACGTCACTCCAAGAACTCTGGTTTACCTTCTGAGCGCAGGTATGGGCAGTTTTAAGTGATCTGTGCTTGTGGTGCATTGTGACTCTCCAGGAGTGTCTCCGTGTCCCCCTCCCCACCCAAGGATCACTGCAACCCTTTTATTCTGCCATTTAAGATCTCTCTGGCAGAAAAGAGCCATGTCAAGGAGCGTATTCCAGGCCTTTTTATTTAAGGTGCTGGGCCTTAATGTTTATGGCAGGTGCTCTACATCCAGCAGAAACCCAGCGTTACACTGACGGATGACTAATGCTCTCACGTCCAAATGAACAAAGTGTGCCATTAGTTGCACAATTTCTCCTTTATGCAGTTCATCTAACTATGCGCAGCACATACAGTTGTATGGTTCATCTTATTTTTGTGGCCTTCTGTAAGCAAATGCTGCTTCACTGTCAACTGGAAGTAAGTGCTGTGTTGCAGTCTGCCACGTCCTGATGTGGAAGGAGCTGTTTGTACCCCCTGTGCTACCTGCAGCAGCAGTGTGTGCCAGCCCAGCCTCCTGTCCCCCTGCCAGCCCGCAGTGAGGGCTGCTGATGGTTGGCTGCCTGCCTGCCTGCCTCTGCAACCGTCTGGATTCCAGATTATTGCTCCTAATGCTGCATGAATAAGTAATGCTCTTCGCCCACAGCCGTAGCACAGCCATGCCATGGTATGTCAGCAAGATGCCAGAGCTTCGTGACTGGTAAAAATCAGGTTCTTTCTTCTCTACCATAGAGGAGATAAATATTTTGGTGAAGGTCGTTTGAACTGTGACGTTTGGAGTGCGAAAATGTCCTTCCTTTGTAACTGTGTGCCCCTCGTAGGTCCTTTCAACGTGCAGAGGCTCTCCTGCCTTTGTGGTGTTCTGGACCACTCCTGAGAACCTCCGTGTTTTCCTCTCTCTTGCAGAAGAAAATGCAGAAATTACCCTGGACGTGTCCTTAGCGTATCGTGATGACATGTTTAATGACTGGGAAGAAATAGCGCACGCAATAGAGATCAGGAAGCTGAAATGCACCTTTGGCTCCCCAAAAGTAAGGTGTTCTGGTGGTGCTGGAGGTGGGGGGGAGCGGTGGGCATCGTTCTCTTCCTTTTCTTTCTGGTGTTCCTTTAGAACTGTTCATCTGTAGCTTCAGAGCTTGTAAAGCTTTAACAATCACATGAGCTCCATATGCAATCTGGTTCTGTTTGGTGACATAAGAGATGAAGTCAGACAGCAGGTAAGAGAACTGTGAGGTCAGTGCATAGATCCAGCTGCAGGCAGAGTTGGAGGCTTTAGGGTCTGTGTACCCCACCCTGCTCTACAGCATTTAGAACATCCTGTCTTGTGCTTCTGTGATGCACAAAACCTTGTTATCCAGGGGGAGCCAAGAAACATACTGCAGCACTCACAGAATGTGGCAGGGTGGGAGTTTCTGAAAATAACTGCTTAATGCCTTGAGCTACAAAGCTTGTGCATAAAAGCTACGAAGCTTATGAGTGATGAGCACGACTTGCAGTGAGAACAGAGCATCTTGTTTGAGTATGTATTTCATTGCGTGCTGCAGACTGTAATTCCTGTGCTCAGATCAATCTGGTGTCTTCAGCATGCTTTCCAGCCCTATGCCTTGTTCTCCTGTCTCATACTCCCTCTAGGAAGGTCACCTCTACCTCCACAACACCCATACTCATCCATAGAGCCATACGTGCACAGTGTATACACACACATGTGCATATATATGTGTGTGTATATATATATATATATAAAAGGTGTGGAGGAGAGCACTGCTGGTAAAACAGGACTTCAGACACTCCAAATGTAAGCACATGGGAGGGGTTGCAGATTTGTTTTGGCTCCAGCTGTATTTGCTGGTGGAGGGACTTTGGGTCCCAAAGCAGTCTTTCATCTTGTGAGGCTGCACTCACTTGAAGTTGGGTTTAGGAGCCTGAAAC